>JAJOZX010001714.1:395000-495000 GCA_023014485.1 Bathynomus jamesi | reverse complement strand
TGATATGTACATATACGTTACATCTCAGATGCAATACAGGAACAATTTGTACAGCGAACAATTTGTAAATATCCAAACAGCATATCTTATAGAGCACAATTACTCCAAGCGGAAACTGAGCAGAACGTGGTGTTTTTGCTAAGTGAGATAGAATATCTTCTGTGCTGACACAAATATTTCGGTGGACAGTACACTGAAAGACTACTTTAAAGCTTATGTAACCCTATTGATAACTCAGTAAATCAGGGACCAATTAGATATATTTTCTCAATGTTATAGACACGTCAATTTTTGATTGGCTCATGCCTTATGCCGCAAATGGATTACTTATGCAAGTTTCTAATTAAGTAATTCAAACTTAATTTTAAAAGTAATTGATCGTCATTGATCGTGAATTGATCGTGAATAAATTTTTGCTATTATTTTGTTATCCTCCTAGGGTCCCGGGGGTCTAACCCCCAAACACCCTCACACTGGCTACGCCGATGTACACAAGTCACAATCGGGGTATGAAACAAGTTGGTCAAAAGTTAAATCACTTTACTTAAATCACAGGAACGAAATCGGTGAAATTACGAGTAGGCCCTTTAATACATCACAGGTCGTTTATGAATCAAATAAGAAAAGGGCAGTTCTAAGTTATTTCAAATATTTTTTTATGTTACTTATGAAGAACTCTATCATCAAAACTGAAGGAGTGCTCTGGAATATATGTGACTATTTAATTCTACCCTTTGTGCTTAAATTGTACTATAAATTTCGGCGTTTACACTGGCACGTTCTTCCTTTCGCTTTTCCAACTACTCTCTCGCTTTCTGGCGCGCTGTATGTTTTAGAATTCATCCCGGAGTGTGACTTTCTAGTTGTCATAGCGCCTCTCGTCAGATTGTCTTTATTTTTTTGTTTTCCACGTTCCTGGAACTCAGAGAGACTTTTAAATGTGTATTAAAAGTTTCTAATAATCCTAACATTTTATATTATTAACTTACCCAATTAAACCTTAAACCTAATTCTACAATATTAAATTCGAGATTATTGACTCTAAACAACTGTTTTTAATGCGAATATATGTTACAAGAGCGTAATAGGTTGAAATTATAAGAGCGGTCTGGCGTTAACGTTTTACAAAAGCCCTGTTGATGGAATAGCTTTACGTGTTCCAATAGAATAATAATAATGTATGCAGAGTTTAGCTCAAATGTCGGGTGTCATACATGTCGAGAGTCACGTAGCCTATCTAGTTTTCATATGATGGCCTACTTGCATTTTACTATTGTTTAAATATTACATTTTATTATATTTTATAGAATTTTTAACTTTCAACACAGTGTAGCTTAGGTAACATTCAGATACAAACTAAGCAACTCAATATAAAGCATGTATATAAATAGAAATGAAAATAAAAAGGTTTATTGGCAGACTATAGTCCATATGATATGTATTATTAATACAATGGCTGTTCACATACTAAACTCTATATATATATATATATATATATATATATATATATATATATATATATATATATATGCTGCAAACCCACAACGAAAAAAAAAAAACGATTCCAAGGCCTTTCATGTATTCAGAGCTACACCTCGTCTGAATACAGGAAAGGCCTTGGAATCGTTTTTCTTTTTCCTTGTGGGTTTCCAGCATTCATTCATTTCATGTGTTTAATTGTGAAATTCATCCCATATATATATATATATATATATATATATATATATATATATATATATATATATATACAGGCCCTCTCAGAGGTCCAGAGAGGCCCGGGCCACTTCCAGCTTTTGAGGCCCATAGCTAAACCCAATTATTACTTTCATTGCAAAGCATTATATTCAAACCTGAATACTCGTATATATATATATATATATATATATATATATATATATATATATATATATATATATTATATATATCGGGTGTACATAAAGTCAGGATCTATTTTTGTGAAGCACTTGGAAATTATTTGGAATTCAATCATAAAATGATAAAGTGGTAACATTTATTAAATAATTAAGAGTAGAGTTAGAGCCTCGCCAGAGTTAGAGAAAATGCCGGCAAAACAGTATTAAGTTACAAGTTAGATCATAATTAAATAATTAAGAGTAGGATTCGACGTGACGCCCATCAGTATCCCTGCACAGCTCAAATCGTTCCGCAGCATTTCTAAACACATTCTGGAGCATTCGCGGGGTTATGTTATCTGCAGCAGTTCGTATACGTGTACGTAAGTTTTCAAGACTCGTAATCTTCGTCTGATAGACGTGCGATTTGATAAAGCCCCATGCAAAGAAATCTAAAGGGGTTAAATCTGGTGATCTCGCTGGCCAAGGTCTTTTGTTGCTTCCGCGTCCGATCCAGCGATTTGGAAAACGTCCATTTAGATAATCCTGAACAATTTTGGCATAGTGACAAGGAGCACCATCATGTTGATAGACGACGATACTAACAATCCTATCCCCGTCGTCTATCAACATGATGGTGCTCCTTTTCACTATGCCAAAATTGTTCAGGATTATCTAAATGGACGTTTTCGAAATCGCTGGATCGGACGCGGAAGCAACAGACCTTGGCCAGCGAGATCACCAGATTTAACCCCTTTAGATTTCTTTGCATGGGGCTTTATCAAATCGCACGTCTATCAGACGAAGATTACGAGTCTTGAAAACTTACGTACACGTATACGAACTGCTGCAGATAACATAACTCCGCAAATGCTCCAGAATGCGTTTAGAAATGCTGCGGAACGATTTGAGCTGTGCAGAGATACTGATGGGCGTCACGTCGAATCCTACTCTTATTATTTAATAAATGTTACCACTTTATCATTTTATGATTGAATTCCATATAATTTCCAAGTGCTTCACAAAAATAGATCCTGACTTTATGTACACCCGGTGTGTATATATATATATATATATATATATATATATATATATATATATGTGTGTGTGTGTGTGTGTGTGTGTGTGTGTGTGTGTGTGTGTGTTTACAGTTGTATAAGTGTCTAATATACTTTTTTTAAGGTATTGGACATCGGATTCAATTTAATAACCAAACTACCTGAAGACTCCTTCCACAATATCAATTCTCTCACTCTTCTGGCCGTTGACGGCAACCCCCTCCCATCAGTGCCACAGAAAGCATTTAATCATTTAAATGGGACTCTCAGGGGGCTCTCGTTAGGTAAGCATTTAATAAAAAAAATATATAGAGTACATATAATTTTTCACATTTTTAACAACTGTTCAGGATCGACCTGCGTCTGTCCCCTCTACATATACATCTCTCTCCCTCTCTATATATATATATATATATATATATATATATATATATATATATAGAGGAGTGTTCTGCACACGAGGAAGAGAAATAACAAACAAATGAAAAAAAAGGCACCCGCCCGGGAATCGAACCCAGGATCTTCCGATTGCCGGTCAGACGTGCTAACCACTACACTACGGAGCCACGATAGTCAGAAGATCCTGGGTTCGATTCCCGGGCGGGTGCCTTATTTTTCATTTGTTTGTTATTTCTCTTCCTCGTGTGCAGAACACTCCTCTATACTTACGTCGTTTCTATACGTTAATATACTGTGTGGTCATTGCAGTTATATGTGTGTGTATATATATATATATACCACTTAAATTATAAATGCATTGATGATTATATATATATATATATATATATATATATATATATATATATATATATATACACCTTACCTTACCTCACAAAGGTTTCGCGCGATGATTTCTCATTTCGCGAAGGTCAAGCTTGTCGCCCCTCCTCTCGAGTTGGCCTGGTGAAGTAGTGAGTTGGATTCTTGTCCTCTCCACCTCACCTCCACTCCACGCCCGGATCATCGGGGATTGTTCTGAGCCAGGCGTCTAGTCTTCTTTTGAAGATGTCCACTGCAACTCCCTTCGTGTTTCTTAGGTCTTTGGGCAACTGATTAAACAGTTTTGGTCCTCTCACTACAAAACTATTTTCTTTCAGGGTTAAGGATGTTCCCTGTCTCGCCTTCAATTTGGGAATACGACACAGTCTACCGTTTCTACTTTCCACCGTTGTTTGGGGAGTTATAGGGTTCAGAGTAAGATTAGGGACTAGTTTCTCCATTATTTTCCAAGTGTAAATAATGTTGTATCTCTCTCTTCTCCTTTCCAGTGAATATAGGTCTAGTTCGCGTAACCTTTGCCAGTGATTTAGTTCTTTGCATCCATTGATCTTGGCTGTGAAGCTTCTCTGGATCCCTTCCAGCTGTCTAATGTCTTCTTTTTTATATGTGGATGTTAGGACCGAGCAGTATTCCAATTTGGGTATGATCAGGGTTTTCAGTAGAGGAATCATTACATTTCTATCCCTTCGTTTAAAGGTTCTCAATATCTGTCCCGTTATTCTCTTTGCTCTGTTTACTGTTATCTTGTTTCAAATTTCGTATCATCTGTCATTACAACCCCTAAATCTTTTGCTCTGGAATTTCTCTGAATTTCCTGTCCATTTGGGGTATAATATTCCATGGATTTTAGGTATATATATATATATATATATATATATATATATATATATATATATATATATATATATATATATATATATAGGGGGTCCACCAAAAAAACATGCGTCCGCACTTCTCCTTTTAAACTCAATATTTTCTTTTAACGTTTGATAAAACTTTAACAAAATAAAATTTTTAGCACAGTAGCTTAATAGACCTCATTTTAGCACGTAAACAAAAATGGACTGTAAAGATACCGTAAATACTCAAAATTTCTTTATTATACAACCAAAAATTCCTTTCATATATAATTGTTATTAAAATGTCAAACTAAAAATATTGTTCAATATGTTTTTCGCAAACTTCTATTACTTTTCGAAGTCTTGGTCGAAATTGATCTACTGCTGAATCTGCTGAATCAATCTAGTCTTGTGGGAATTCGGGCCATTGTTTAATCAGAACATCTCTCAGGTGGTTAACATTTCTGATTTTCTTACCGCGATAAACTCATTCTGACAAGTTTTCCCAGATCCCATAATCAACAGGATTCAAATCAGGACTGTTCGGAGGCCAATTCTCGGGTTCAATAAATTCGGGAACATTTTCATTTAAATAAGCAACAGTGTCTTTTGCCGTATGTGCCCTTGCTCCATCCTGTTGAAAAACAAAATGACCTCCATTTGCAGAGCACGCATTTCTGGAATCATGCTTGCTAAAAGAACATTTCGATAATATTCGCCATTAACTTTGACACCGGGTTCAACGAAATGGAGAGATGTTTTTCCCAGCTTGGAAACACCGACAGACACCATAATACTTTTAGAAAAGTGGCTCCTTGTTGCAGTTTTTCGTCCGAAATTCGATTTTTTAATTGATGGGATTCTGAGTATACTCTGTTGTTCTGAGAGTTCATTCTACTGTACAGTGAATATTTTTTCATCATTAAAAAATGTTTGACTTGCTTTCATAACTGTGATGCGTCTTAGCATTTTTTTTTGCATTTATGACTCGTTTTTCTTGGTCAGTGGTGCTGATCTTCTGTCCACGTACACGTTTGTATGGTCTAAGTCCGAGGTCTTCTTTTAAAATTCGCCTTAGACTAGTTTCTGATATTCCAATCTACTTTCAAATCTGCGCTGGAGTCTCGTCAGTGCCTGGCTTATCTTCTTGGCTAAGAATTCGGGAAGAAACTTCTTCAATGTTTCCTTCCGTTCTAACGCTCCTTGGACGACCACTACCTTTTTTTCTAACAGTACTGCCTGCAGCATCAATTTTTTTCAGCAACGTATCCAGTCCGCCCAGTGTCCATCCTTTTTGGGGAATCCCGCCAATATTTTGTACTTTCCATATCCCCTGTTAAGCCTATAATGCTTAATAATTATTTTATCTTCATCAGAGAATGGCATTTGAGGGCTATCTACAGTAATTTTTTTTATCTGAAAAAAGAGAGAAAAATTATTTCAATGTGTGCATATATTTATGGAACTAAAAAATCAAGTTAATATTAAATAACCAAATTTAATCATTCAGTTATAAAAATTGGCTGGCTTATATAAATTCAATGGTAATTATTGTCTGTAAATTTTGTATAAATCATCTAAACACATTTTGATTTCTTAGGTTACAATCAAGCGCATGTTTTTTTTTTTGGCGGACCCGTTATATATAAGAAAATAATTAATTTTGTTTTAATACAGATTTCACATAATTATTGACAACAAATAGGGCCCCTTTAAAACTACAACGCGAGTTACTTCCACTCATGGAGCTCTTGATCATACTGTCCCCTGATATCGTTATGCGAACGACGTTTTTGTTCTAGTTCCATTGGATTCTAATCCTAATCACATACTCGATCGATTGAATAACGTTTTGCCTCCCACCAAGTTTACCGTCGAAGCTGAAAAAATTCAGGAATCAATCTCCTCTTTAATTATTAGACCTTTTAATAGTTAACCTGCTTTCACTGTGTTCAGAAAAGCTCCTCATTCCACTGTATACGTCCACTGGTTCTCTTCACATAGTGTATCCAAAAATAAAAGTATTTTTCTTGATATGTTTTTGAGAGCCTTGAGGATCTGCAGCCTTTCCTATTTAGAAAGATTCTTTTAAAAAATTGGGTTATACCCCATTCTGCTAAAAAGAAATTCTATAACAATAGTACTAGCCTTAAGAGTTTTGTTTCAGGGATGCTCTGGTGATCCCATTTAACGTTCAGTCGCTTCGGGATTTTGTTCTCCTCCAACTTCACCTGTTCTCACAGATCCCCTGTTCTACTAGTGGTCTACTACAAAAAAAAATCAACTATCAACTTGTTCCTCCAATTCTGGAGTTTACCAAATCCTATGCAGAGATTATCCTAAGAGTTACATTGGTGAAACTATTGATTTTAAAAGAATGCTTTACCAACATAAATGCAGTCTGAACATGGCAGATGATAACTTTTGCCTTGCACAAACATCGTTTAGACAGAGAAAATGAGACCATAATATAGACATCAACGTGGCCGGTCGATTCGCCGACGGACGTTTTGCCGACAGACATTTTGCCGACGGACGTTTCGCCGAACGGACGATTCGCCGACGGCTGTTTCGCCGAACCGACGATTCGCCGAACGGACGATTCGCTGAATGGACTGTCATTAATAAAAAAAACAAATATAATTTAAATACGAAAATTAGTTGTTAACTTTTATAATTTAAGTCTTGCGTTTGTGCCTTTATAGTTTAAGCTATTCTGAAACGTTTGTTCGTTTGTTGCCTTTTTTAAATCTTAGTAACTTATGTCTTAGGTTTTCGGACTTAAAATTGCAGTCATCCTGGAACTTTTACATTGTTCACTGTTCAGTAACCCACAATGCCTCTTCAATTTATTGATTCAGAGAAAGGCCATAAAAAGTTAGTACACCTTTGACGATTGGTTAGGTTGTCATGATATTTTCGTTAGTTTACTGTTAAAACATATGAAAATATCACGACTTAACCTAACCAATCGTCATTTTTTTAAATAATATTAGTAATAGTTTCTCTAGACAAATTGTATCTGTAGACAAATTATTGTAGTTAAATTGTATCTGTAGACTAATTGTTGTAGATAAATTGGTGCTCTTCCAATATGTGCTCTACCTTAAAATTTACATTCCAATACGTGATCTACCTTAGATTATTCGGATTAGCAGCAGGTACGTTAGTTAGCCTTATAAGGCTAACTAACGAAAATATCACGACTTAACCTAACCAATCGTCAAGGGCGTATAGTTGACCTAACGATTGGTTAGGTTAAGTCATGATATTTTCGTTAGTTAGCCTTATAAGGCTAGTTTCACGGTAGAGCACGTATTGGAATATGGTAGATCACAGTTTCGCGGTAGAGCACATATTGGAAGAGCACCGATAAATTGTTGTAGACAAATTGTTGTAGATGAATTGTATCTTTAGACAAATTGTTGTAGACAAATTCGCCGGACACCGTCAAAGTGAATTCCATGGTCTAAAACGAAAGTTTTAAATTATACAATATACACCGAGAAAGATATATATATATATATACACATTTAACTGCAATGACCACGCAGTATATTAATGTATAGAAACGACGTAAGTATAGAGGAGTGTTCTGCACACGAGGAAGAGAAATAACGAACAAATGAAAAATGAGGTGACCGCCCGGGAATCGAACCCAGGACCTTCCGACTTCTGACTGATCGAGGCCCGTAGTGTAGTGGTAGCATGTCTGACCGGCAATCGGAAGGTATTTTGTCATAGAAATATTAATGACAGTCCGTTCGGCGAATCGTCCATTCGGCGAATCGTCCGTTCGGCGAATCGTCCGTTCGGCGAATCGTCCGTTCGGCGAATCGTCCGTTCAGCGAAACAGCCGTCGGCGAATCGTCCGTTCGGCGAAACATCCGTTGGCAAAATGTCTGTCGGCAAAACGTCCATCGGCGAATCGACCGGGTACCGACATCAACGAGGTTTAGTTACTTTTAAATATTAGCAATAATTAAAAAAGAAACCCCACTGATTCTTTCATTTTAAGAAATATGGATAATTTCAGTATTAAAAACGGAACTTTTCAGATTGACTTTATCACCAATTTTTGTCTTTCAGACTCTCCTGTTCTTCAAAACATTTTGCGCCGTGTTGAGTTGCCGGAGGCATAGCGATTCTCTAGAAAATAAAATTTTTGCACTTCTACTTTCAGTTTGAGGGTTTCCTCCCTCGAAAAGCTTCGCTGTTTTTAGTGTTTTTTTTATTTTATATCTTTTATATCATATATTTTATATCTTTTACATTTTTGTTTTTTAAACTATTTTATTACTTTTTACACGTTTATTGTGTTTTTTAACCTTTTAACTGCTCCATTTCAATGCCATCATTGAATCATTGTGCTGGATTTCAGTGGTCGACAGAAAATCCAAATCAAGTATACTCGTTCAGAGCACCACTGAAAGTTATATGAGAATCAAATATACTCAATAGGAGCAGTTCAATTGTTAACATTATATTTAAATATACTGTAAGTGATCTCCAATTATATGTCCAGGTTTTTATATATTTCGTAAATGTCTATTGTATACAACCAGCACATTTTTTACTTAATTTACTTAACTTACACCTTCTTCCTTCCTTTTAACTTACTCTAAATAATCTCCATGTTCTGGACTAAAAAGATTTGTCAAATAGCCCCATTCTTACACTAAAACATGATTTACTAGAAAATGACATTTCTGTGCTGAATATGATAGGAAATATTTTACTGGTCCATTTGTATCTTCGTTATATATGTATAAATAGAACAATAAATAAATAATAGATAAGTTTTCTTTCCACACTGCAGTGCCGCCATTGTATCATTCAGTTGTTTACTATCTTTTCATCTCATTCAGGTGGACATTACTTCAACTGTGACTGCAAAATCGCCTGGATCGTCGAATGGATTAGTGAATTTGACCTCCAAGTGACCTCAAGGGACAGAGATCCCCAGTACTGCGGTCAGCCCCCGAACCTGAGGTCTAGGTCTTTCTACCAGTTAGACATCTCCGAGCTAGTGTGCGATGATGATCTCCTGGTATCAGCTTCGAGTCCCAGTATGGCGCCACCGCAAAAAATTGTGAAGTCCAAACAGGAACAAGTTCCGATGAAGCAAACGAACATAGATTACGAGGGGGAAACGGTTTCCAAAGAAATTCTGGCCGTAGAGAAAGAAAATGGCGAAGATAAGATGACGGAGCTTATTCCACTCTCACCAAAATTTAAAGTTGCAAAAAAGGTAGGAATTAAATATAAAACGAGACCAGTTTATAAAGGTATTTAGTATGTGAACATCACTAAATAAATAAATTTATTCATTATTAGTATGAAAGCACGTTCAATTTAAAGAAAAGCAAATTTTATCAGTTTCTTAATAAAGAATTCCGAATGGGATAAATATACCCATTTCTTAAATGTTCCATTTCATCAGGAAGTGTCGACTTACAAGCCCCCATTACGTCCTTCCCGGCCCACTACCCCTGCTTTTAAAGACCGTCCTTCATCAGAGAAAGAAACTGAAATCCAGGAAGGAAGTAATCCCTCAAGAGGAGTGTCAGATAATGTCAAGAAGAACATTGAGATGGAGGAAGAGGAGGAGGAGGACAGAAAGAAAGAGAAAGAAACAAATGATGATGATGATGAAGAGAGAGGTTATGCTCACACTAGAGGACAACGGCCTCCGGAGAAGCCGAAATCTCCAGAAGAATTCTATTCGTCTTCTTCGGAAGAGAACATGTACGGAGAAGAGGTAAGATCATACAAGTATGGTTGAGTGGCCCGTGCCCAAGTGGGTATGTGATGTGGAATGGAAACATCCAGTAAAATCAAACACTACACAGAGAAAAATATAAAGTACAAAATGGTTAAAGCATATGAATGCACTTTTATTACTGAACTATGCATATTTTATTATAATTAACATATACATATAATTCTGATCATTACATGATCTCTTAGACTTAAAGTTAAAACATTAACTTTCTGCTACATTTAAGTTATTTTATTAACTTATCGTTAGATTTTAATAATGAATATTTCGTGCTTTACACTATGTGAAACAGGTAATAGTCCAAGACGCTTATTGGGACAACAACGCAATCAATATTCAGTGGGATTCCGAAATATCAAACATACTCGGATTCAGAGTTGTGTACAGACTTTTCGGCGACAAATATTTCAAAGTAAGCTGCGGCGTTTTAAACAATATCAATCCATTTGCCTGTCCATCCGTCTAGGAGAGACAGATATGGATATAAATGAGTAGATATATATTTTACTAATGAAATGCTTCTACTGTTTCAGTCCACTTGGAATCAATTAAGTTAACTGAAGATGTGTGAATTTAATTAAAAAAAAAAAATTGTGTGAAATAGTTATTTAGTTTTTGTATGAAATTTACTCCCCCTTTTAAAACAAGTAACTACAGAATAATGTAATTCAAATGCTCTTCAGCACCAAATTACAGCGTTTCCAATAGTAGGATGGGCGCAAATTGGGAGAGTGCAATTGCAATGTTGTAAATGTTGTTCGATGTTGTATAAGGGGGTGGGGTGATGCTGAAAATGGAGGTGGGAGGTACTGTTGCAAAGAGGGGTATTGCAACAAGGGGGTGGGGTAGCCCCAAGTTGCATGGATGGGGAGGGAGTTATACAACAAGGGGTAGGGGGAACCCCAAGTTGCATAAAGGGGAGCTTTGGGGGAAGAAGGTGGGACGGCCTCACCCGACAAAGGGGTATACCTAACCAAAGAGAGAGAGAGAGAGAGAGAGAGGAGAGAGAGAAAGATGTTTCGCCTGGCTCCGCCAGACGCATAATGCGAGCTCAGGGTACCAACATCTGTTATACAGAAGGTTGGGGGTTGCCAGAGAGAACTATGTATTTTAATTATTTTTATATAGAGTGGTTGTCAGAGAGCACTATTGAATTTATTTATATATGGAGAGTTGTCAGATACCACTATTTTAATTATTTATTTGTATATGGAAGGGTCACCAGTTATTTAATTTATTTATATATGGAGGGCTGCCAGATGTTTATTTTAATAATTTATTTATTAAAGGTAAGAGAGAGATGCTCTCAAGCTTAGAGGGGGTTGCCAGATACCACTATATACAGTCTTGTGAAAATTAATTGAAACTCAAGGTGACAAAGACATTTGATATTTGTACCATTTTATGGACATAAAAGCAACATACTTAAGATTTAGTACTTGCTATGGCCTCCTTTAGCTTTAAGAACACATTTTACACGTTGGGGCATGGAATCGACAAGGGTTGCGCAAATATTTATATCTTCGTCATGATACCATGTTTTAATTATTGCGCTGATGAGCTTCTGTTTTGTTGTGCAGTCATATTTCCGCAGGCGTTGTTTAACTATAGCCCACAGGTTTTCTACTGGATTTAAATCCGGTGAATTCCATGGCCATTTGAGTACTTGAATATTCTCATCTTGCAACGCTTTAATTGACTTCTTTGATGCATGACAAGGTGTAAGGTCAAGCTGAAATACCCCTTCACCATCTGGGAAAGCCTTGATAAGGCATGGAGCCACATTTGTATGAATTATATTCACGTATTTTTCGGAATTCATCATTCCTGTAATTGGAAAAAGTCTTATAGGTCCGGAAAAACAAAAATAACCCAAAAACATAACCTTTTCGGGATGTTTGACGTATTGTTCAATGTGGCCCTGGCGAATCGGTTCATTGAGTGATCTTACATACTGGGATCTCTGTCCCTGGACTTCAAAATGCGATTCATCGGTGAACATGACGATTCTCCATTGCTACTTTGTCCAGTGCCGGTATTGTTTAGTCCAAGAAACACGTTTCTTTTTCAATGCATTCGTAAGAAGTTGTTTACGGAAAGGCTTTCTTGCGGGGCGTCCAGCATCCAAAAGACGACGTCTCACAGTACTGGAACAAACGTTAATTCCAGTAGCTGACGATTCCTTTTGCCGTTCATCATTAGTAAGTTTAGGGTTTTTTAGAATTTTTTGTAAAAAATTCTGTCATCCCTCTTTGTTGTCTTACGTTTTCGGCCACATTTGATCCTCCGTCGAGGAGAAAAAGATCCAGTTTCTCGGTAGGTTTTCACAATTCGGCTAGCACTTGCAAGCTAACCTCACATTGTTTTGCAATTTTTCTAAGAGTTATTGGAGTGTATTCCGATAACGTTACAATCCGAGAACGTTTTCTGGGCGTAATATCCATTATGTTAAAAGTTAAAGAATTCACAATCCGACACAACTTGAAACGCGTCCAGCCTCGTTGCTGTCTTAGGCGACACTGATTACAAAGAGTCGATTTGTGATTTAATATTTGCGTAAAGAACATGTGCAAAGAATTGTTGCACCGCTCGTTCATAAAAAAGTCACCTTAAAAAGAAAAAATATTGAAATGTCTCAATTTAAAGAAATAGGGACTATGTTTCAATTAATTTTCACAAGACTAATTTAACTATTTATTTATTATAGGCAAGAGAGATGGAGATTTTCTCCTTAATTGGTTTAGCAAACGTATTAAATAAAACATCAATACATTGTTTATTTAGACGCAAAACGAATCCCATTTATTTAATCAAAAATTAATAATATAAGAAATACACAGGACTCTTTATATTGTACATTAATATTTAAAAGACAACCTGCAAGTCCGTACATTGATTAAATCAGCCTCATTGAAGACGTGAAACAGACTTTATATATTTGACGTAAAAAAAAAAAAATTTCTATAATAATAAATAAGTAAAATTACATTCATTAATTAACCTTCATACTCTTATGAAACTAATTTAAATTATATATTTATGATGGGAACGTGAATACAAAAAAAAAAGATAATCATACTGAATAATTATTTAAAAATTAAAAATTTTAATTCGTACAGCATTTTAAATCTCTAAACTTGACAGCTTCGTACAAGGATTAGAAAATTAGGAACTTTTGCATCTTTTGTTTTTAATAAAAGTAGTGTACATTTTTCAAAATAAAAATAAAATGAATAGTGATTTTGGCTTATTTTGATATTATATATATATATATATATATATATATATATATATATATATTTATTTATTTATTTATTTCTCGGCAAACTTTTTATTGCTGCAACTTTACCTTTCATTTGAAATTATGTAGGTTTCTAGTTTATGTATATATGCCCCAACTAATAATAACAATAACAATAGCTTTTAATTCACTTAGATAACATGTTATGCTAGTTCCATAAATCGAATGCCATAGTTGCGGGCGACTTCAACATTAATTTGCAATCTGAAGCAATCTCGCATAAATTTTTAAACTTATCGAATTCTTTCCATCTTAGTCACACTATTACCAAACTCCCTCGAATCTTCGTCTTATGCTGTACACAAACTAACATCCATTTCTCGTCCGAATTTTTATATTGCTCTGAAAGGAAACCATGTACAGTATTTTGTATTAGCATCTCTCCCCCTTCACCCTTCTCTCAACCTCAGCATTTCTCTTACGCTAAGGTGAGGGATGCAAAGTATTAAATAATTTTGTAAGTTTGTTTTTATATTTTCCTTAAATTCTTTGATGTTTTACATTATATGTTGGAGTTAAATTATTTATAACTTTTTCAGGGGGTTCAGAATAAAATTTCATTCGTTATTAATTAGTAATTTTTATACTTTTTATAAATTTCGGGCTTCTAGGCTAATTGTTACTGCGTAATTTACTGTAATGTCTATGCATTTCGAATGGTTTGTGGGCTCGTTCTAACACAGCTCCCCGTTGGATCAGCGATGTTAAGCGACGTCAGGTCTGGTTAGTAGTTGGACGGGAGACCGTGTCCAGATGATGTAGCGACCCATGGTTCGAATTCCATTACCAATGTAACTTAACCTAGTCTAACCCATGTCCAAAATGGGAAATTTGGGGATGAAGCTGTGAGGGGCGTAAGTGCAAAGAGACCGACGTTTGTTTTTATTTATTAATACAAACAAATTATGTAAATTAAAAATATAGAGAGTATTATAATAGTACAAATGCAATCAAATAAACACAAAGTAATCACACTCATCTTCTGAACAAAAAAATCGAGCCAGGGTTGTAAGAATATTAGCGTTGTGGAAATATTTCAAATCTTATATAATTATGGAAAATAAAAATCTTATATAATATGCAAAATACTTGAGGGCACCGTGACAGAGCATGCGAATGGACACTTCACTCATTCACCTTGAGATGTGAGCATTGAAAATAAATCTACGGAGAGAATAAGCCAAATTTGATAAGCTAAATTTGAAAACCAATCAACAAACTTACGAACCATCTATTAGTGTTCTAAGGGGGGCGTTACAATTGGGAATCATGCATATAGAAGGAAGTAATTTCAACTGGAACTCACAGCAGTTGTTTGACCAGTGAATAAACACACGCATGATGAGTTAGTTACAACAACTTTACAGTTTACCGGATTTATATGAACATGGTGACACTCCCGCGGTGGCTACAATTAGTCTTTTTAACGCAACCGATCGGGACGGATTATTTCCAACGCAAACAGTTGATGATATTTGCAATGACGCTCCTTACGATCCGGCGCAAGGGAATGCAGTTCAAATGTGAATATAAAAATTTATGTACCTGTATTTCTATTTTTTTGTGGCCAATATTTAGTCGCGAACTTATTATTTATTTTAGTGTTCCTGAGGATATCATTAGGAGAATGCTCTTGAGCACCGTTCTGTTTCCTTCATGATTATTTCATCATATATAAATATATATGGAGGGGTTGTAGTAATTTATTTTAATCCCATTACATTTTATTGTAAAATGTTTCATCAAAATAGCAGGTATCCTCAATTTTTAATTATAGATTAGTTTGCATTAGTAATTAATAAATAATATTACGGTAAAGTCCTGTTTTGATATTTCTATTCATCAAAAATCGTTGAATTTTTTTTTAACTTATAACAATGAAGACTCCTTTGCAAATTTTAAATAATTTTTATAAAATTCCATAAATTAATTTCAAATGTGAAGTTTTTTGGTATTTTCTCTTAAAGGAGTCACAAACTTCTCTCAGCGTTTCGAAGATATTTGATACTTCACATTGTAACTCTCTTTATTTATATATATATATATATATATATATATATATACTATATATAGCTGAACATTTCCAAAGAAGCGAAGGATACCTTTTTAAGTGTCGAGGGCTATTATCAGACTAAAGACGAAAGTAGTATAAAGGACAAAATTCTAAAAAATTCTAAAAAGATATTTGAGTGTTTTGGACGCCTGCATACAGACTTCACATTCCAGGAGAAACTGCTTGTGAATGGGTGGATATGAAAATAAAGCTCACCCGCACGAATCTCGAGATTTGTTTAAATCTGGGGGCTGATCAAGAAGAGGGTGCACAGCCCGTTGTGATTCATATTATGGAAACATACCTAGGCGTCCGCCGTGTGAAATTAAATTCGCCTAAACAAATAGAAATTGAGAAAAATTTACTACATGCCACAGTAAAATACCCAATTAACAGAGTACAGATCAAACTATACACGGTGCTAGCAGGGTTGGCCTCGAAACAGATAGAAAACGTGGCCCTGGGAGTTTTATCTTAAAGGATATTAATTGGAATGCAAGAACACGCTTCGGTGAATAGAAAATATAAAAAGAATGCCGATAAATTCGAGAATTTCGGCCATAAAAATATAACTCTATCCGTGAATGGCGTTCATTGGGCGGGGCTATAGATACGGATTATTCCTCAGAAGCTGTGTTCCCGCTTCGCGCAAGAGCATATAGTAATCTGGACCATATTGCAGGTACTTGTGATGAGCTCGGGATTGGGGTAACGCAGAAAGAATTCATCGATCAGTTTAACCTTTATCCGTTTTACATCACACCTGACTTATCTGCTAGTGTAAATCCACGCTTAAGTCCACAACAGAGTGGAAACATCTCACACAGATTGGAATTCGCCAAGTCGATAGACGCTCTTATTAGTGTACTAGTATACCTCGAGTCACAAGCACTGATAGAAGTTGACAGATTTAGGAGCATTGTCACTGACTTTTAAAATGGATAAGAATAAACTTCAGAGAGTAATGAATAGTGAACGAATCACGCGCTCCAAATTTATCGGTGTGTTTGCGAAGAATGAAACATTTAAATTGCCAACTACGCGAGAATGCTGTGGTCTTATTGCGAATACTGATGTTATTCGTAGTAATGGGATTCATTGGATAGTTATCTACTTTAAAAATAGATACTGCCTGCACTATTTTAATTCACTCGGGACTCATCCATGGAATGACGTTATATTGTAAAATTTCTCGAAGAGCTATATATTCCAGAAATTGTCTGGAATCCCCATCCATTCCAGGGATATTTTAGTAATGTATGTGGTATGTATTGCTTTTCATTTCTCATGCACATGTCACGTGGTAAGGAATTTATAAATTATTTAAAATTATTCGATCCGTGTCACGCTGAGCGGAATGATCAAACGGTATGCAGAGAGATAATAAAATGTTCCCGTTTGTGCGCACTCGGGGTGTTGTATGATGTTTTGCTCGTATATATAAAATAAATAATTGCATCAATGTTGTCTCCAATAATGCTAGTTTTTGTATTCTGTAGCTTATTTAAAATGTAACAGCAGCTAATTCTGTAACTAATTTAAGATGGATATAAAAAATTGTACTGTTTTATAAAACATGATTTCTATCATTTAAAATTTTATGAAAATACATTGAGTTTTCTTCTTACCCGAAACACATGTAAAAGGAAAAAAAACTCTTACCCGAAACATAAGAAAAAGAAAAAACTTACATTATTTCGTTGATGATGTGGCAATCCTGGGTTGAATGCGCGGTAAAACTTATACCTCCTTATTCAGGTCCACGACATGCGTTTCTTCAATGCTATCACGAAAAGATTGTATAACACGAGTCAACTCTTCATCGGACCTTTAAAGAGAAAGGATAATTTCAATTTGATTAGCTCATACATTTTTCTGAAACTTTTTTAATAAAAACCCACATGCATTATATATATATATATATATATATATATAATATATATATATATATATATATATACACGGTGAACCAAAAGTAGGTGGACAGTAGGTTGAATAGGGTTTGTGTTATATTATATTATAACTATGGTGTTCATTATAACTATGGTGTTTGTGTTATATTATATTAAATATTATAACTAAATTTATTTAAATTTAATCTTTTTTCTTTTCAGATAGTTCAGAGAACCCATAATGGCAAATAATCTAAATACTGATGCCAGAAAATGGGTGTTAAAAGAGTATTGGAAATCTCAAAATACTGAAACTGTTAGAACAAAATGGGTTGAAACATTTGGTACTCAAGCCCCAAAGAGACAAACCATTTACCGCATTCGTGACAAATTTGATGCCACTGGCTCAATTCTTAATGCCCCAAGAACTGGTCGACCCAAAACAGTTTGCACAGAGGACAATAAGCAACTTGTTGCCGAAGCATTTGTTCACAGTCCCAAAAAGTCCACCAGAAGAGCCTCAGCAGAACTGGACATTTCACAAACCTCTATTATACGAATTCTGAAATCTATTGGGTTGAAAGCTTATCGTCCACGGCTAATTCATGGCTTATTGGAGGATGACCCAGACAGGCGGCTGCAATTGAGTGAGATCATGCTGAACGAAATTGAAGGAAATCCAATAATTTTAAATAACATTGTGTGGACCGATGAGGCTTCTTTCAAATTATCAGGTCATGTTAACGGACATAATTGTGTTTACTGGTATAGTGAGAACATGCATTTAACATTAGAGCAGCAAATAAACCAGCCTGGTGTCACTGTTTGGGGTGGTATTTCAAGTTCTGGTGTTTTAGGACCAATTTTTGTTGATGGAACAGTCACAGGTGATAAGTATCTCGAAATTTTAATGAATGAAGTTGTTCCACACTTACAACAACAGCCTAATTCACATGACCTCTATTTTCAACAAGATGGGGCCCCTCCACATTATTCAAGAGCAGTCCGTGAGTATCTTGATGAAACATTTCCCGAGAAATGGATCGGCCGAAGAGGTCAAATTGAATGGCCTGCACGTTCACCTGACTTTACCCCAATGGATTTTTTCTTTTGGGGAGTACTCAAGGACAAAGTTTATAGTCCAAAACCACGAAGTGTTGGTGATTTGAAAAATTACATCAAAGATGCATTTCAAGAAATTAATGCACAAAGAAACTTGTGAAAAATGTTTGTCGAAGTGTGAAAGGTAGACTTCAAAGCTGTGTAAATTGTGATGGACAGCAATTTGAGCACCTGCGTTGATAAAATTTTCAGTGCTTTTGTATTGTATTGGTATAAGTTAATTTTTTTTTTTATTTTGTATTATAGTATACAAAAAAATTAAATATAATTGTATATGTATTCTCAAAATAAACGTTATCATTTACTGTCCACCTACTTTTGGTTCACCCGGTATATATATATATATATATATTATATATATATATATATATATGAAGAGAGTTACAGTGTGAACTATTAAATATCTTCGAGTCTTGATTGTTGTAAGTTAAAAAAATTCAAAACAAAAATTCAAAACAGGATTTTACCATAATATTATTTATTAATTACTAATGCAAACTAATCTATAATTAAAAATTGAGGATACCTGCTATTTTGATGAAACATTTTACAATAAAATTTAATGAGTTGAAAATAAATTACTACAGCCCCCCATATATATTTATATATGATGAAATAATCATGAAGGAAACACAGAACGGTGCTGAAGAGCATTCGCCTAATGATATCGTCAGGAGCACTAAAATAAATAGCAAGTTCGCGACTAAATATAGGCCACAAAACAATTTAAAAAATAGAAAAACAGTTACATAAATTATTATATTCACATTTCAGCTGCATTCCCTTTCGCCGGATCGTAAGGAGCGTCATTGCAAATATTATCAACTGTTTGCGTTGGAAATAATCCGTCCCGATCGGTTGCGTTAAAAAGACTAATTGTAGCCACCGCGGAAGTGTCACCATGTTCATATAAATCCGGTAAACTGTAAAGTTGTGACTAACTCATCATGCGTGTGTTTCTTCACTGGTAAAATAACAGCTGTGAGTTCCAGCTGAAATTGCTTCCTTTTTTATGCATGATTCCCAATTGTAACCCCCCTCAGAACACTAATAGATGGTTCATAATTTGTTGATTGGTTGTCAATATAACTGGGATGGCTATGTTAAATATGTGTGCCAATCAGCTGTCGTAACACCGATATAACGAACCCACGCTTTGGGCAATAAATTCCTGATGCTTTATTCTCTCCGTAGATTTATTTTCAATGCTCACATCTGAAGGTGAATGAGTGAATTGTCCACTCGCACACTGTGTCACGGTGCCCTCAAGTATTTTGCATTATAATATATTTTTATTTTCCATTATTACATAAGACTTTAAATATTACCACAAAGCTAATATTCTTCCAACCCTGGCACGATTTTTTTGTTCAGAAGATGAGTGTGAATACTTTATTTCTGCTTATTTGATTGCATTTGTACAATTATAATACTCTCTATATTTCTAATTTATATAATTTGTTTGTATTAATAAATATAAACAAACGTCGGTCTCTTTGCACTTACACCCCTCACAGCTTTATCCTCAGATTTCCCATTTTGGACATGGGTTAGGTTAGGTTAAGTTACATTGGTAATGGAATTCGAGCCATGGGTCGCTACATCATCTGGACACGGTCTCCCGTCCAACTACTAACCAGACCTAACGTCGCTTAACATCGCTGATCCAACGGGGAGCTGTTAGAACGAGGCCACAAACCATGCGAAATACACAGACATTACCGTGCATTACGCAGTAAAACTAGCCTAGAAACCCGAAATTTATAAAAAGTATAAAAATTACTAATTAATAACGAATGAATTTTTATTCTAAATCCCCTGAAAAAGTTATAGATAATTTACCGTTCGTTTGGAAAGATTTAGCAAATAAAAAAATTAATTTAACTCCAACATATAATGTAAAACATCAAAGAATTTGAGGAAAATATAAAAACTAAAACTTACAAAATTATTTAATACTTTGCATCCCCCACCTTAGCCTAAAAGAAGGGCTAAGGTTGAGAGAAGAGTGAAGGGGGTAGAGATGCTAATACAAATACATGTTTTTCCTTTTAAATTAATACAAAATTTCGAACTAGAAATGGATGTTAGTTTGTGTACAGCAAGACGAAGACTCGAGGTGGTTTGGTAATAGTGATAAATAAATGGGATTCGTTTTGCTTCTAAATAAACAAAAATAATGTATTAGTGTTTTATTTAATACTTTTGTTAAACCAATTAAGCCGAACATCTCCCTCTCTCTTGCCTATAATAAATAAATATTTAATTGTATAATGGTATCTGGCAACGCCCGCTAAGCATTGAGAGCATCTCTCTCTTACCTTTAATAAATAAATTATTAAAATAAACATCTGGCAACCCTCCATATATAAATAAATAAATTAAATAACTGGCGACCCTTCCATATACAAATAAATAATTAAAATTGTGGTATCTGACAACCCTCCATATATAAATAATTAAAATAAATAGTGCTCTCTGGCAACCTTCTATATATAAATAAATAAATTCAATAGTGCTCTCTGGCAACCACTCCATATATAAATTATTAAAATAGTGCTCTCTGGCAACCCCCGACCTTCTATATAACAGATGTTGGTACCCAAAGCTTGCATTATGCGTCTGGCGGAGCCAAGCGAAACGTCTCTCTCTCTCTCTCTCCCTTAGGTTAGGTATACCCCTTTCGAGGTTTCCCCCTACCCCTTTGTTGCATAACCCCCTCCCCTTGTTGCAATATCACTTCTCCTTTGCAACATTACCCATACTCCCTTTGCACCGCTGATTAACATTTGCAACGTTGCAATTGCACTCTCCCATTTTGCGCCCATGCTACTTTCAGTGTTTGGCGTTTCGGATGTGTTCTGTAGAATGTGACTGGTTAACGCAAGAAGTATACCCGCAAAATGTAAGAATGCATTTCAATTGAATACAACATTGCAACCGACAACTTGCAACATGGCAACTTGCAATATTGCATGCAACAAGATAATATACTGCTTTTAACACCCACACTGCTTCCCACCAAACCCCCCAATATATATATATATATATATATATATATATATATATATATATACACACAGTATATATCGGGTGGGCAAAAAGAACGGGAGACTTCGAACTTTGGCTGGAAAATCCAAAGTTATGCTCAGATTTCAAAAACGTTTTCACACCCAACAATTACGTAAATTTCCTATACGGTGAGTGGATTTCAAAGAAAACCAATAAAAATTACGGATTTATTGAACATTTCTTTATGCCACTGGAAATTCTCCAAAAAAAGGAGAGACCTTTTAAATCTTTCATATCTCGGCAAATATGGTGCATATAACCCTGAAATTTGAGTATGTTAGTAATAGGTAATTTTGTGGTTTGTGTGCCATCTTTTAGCATTTTAGCTACGAAATTCGATTTATGGCGAATATTCCAGAAAAATCTTGCTAATCATAGGTTCAAATTGATAATTAAAGCGATTTTAATTAACGTAAGCCAACAGCAGGAGGTTTGGACAAGCTTCTCAAGAAAATCGATAAAACAGGAGATATCAAAAGAATACCAGGTAGCGGTATTAAAGTTGGCTACCAAACAGTCCTGATTTAAATCCTGTCGATTACGGCCTTTGGGAAAATTTGTCACAGAGAATTTATCGTGTCAAAGTAAGAAATGTCGTCCATTTATGACAGCTTCTTCTGGAAAAATGGGATGAGCTACCACAAGAACAAATCAATAAAGCAATATATGAGTTCCGTCCTAGACTGAAAAAGGTTGTAGAAGTTCGTTGTAAACATATTGAGCAGTTTTTTTAACATTAAGGTAACATCATATGTGAGTACTTTGAAACTTTTTATTTGACACATACAATGCAGTAGTAGTGTAAATGGAGAATTTCCAGTGGCATAAAGAAATGTTCAATAAATCTGTAATTTTCATTAATTTTTTTTAAAATCTGCTCACCTTACAGGAAATTTACTTAGTTGTGGGGTGTGAAAAAAATATTGAAATCTGACCATAACTTTGGATTATACAGCCAAAGTTCGAGGTCTTCCTTTTTTGTTTTGCCCACCCGATATATATATATATATATATATATATATATATATATAGAGAGAGAGAGAGAGAGAGAGAGAAAGTAGAGAGGAGGGGCGACAAGCTTGACCTTTGTGAAATGAAAAATCATCGCGCGGAACAGTTGAAAGGTATTTATACTGTATATATGAACTGTACGTTTATATATGTGATCTCCAAGGGGAAGAGGGTAACCTAACCAGGCAGATGAGGCCCACAAAAGTATATGAAATGTATATATGTAGGTTTGTATAGAAAAAGTAAGACAAAACTTTTTATATATGAATTGTATATATGTAGGTGTGTATAGAAAAAGTAAGACAAAACTTCTTTTATATATGAATTGTATATATGTGAGTGTGTATGCATATATAAAAAAGTGAAAGCTTTATTAAGACGTGTTTGTGGGCCGGGGCTAGGGCCTTCAAATGCGGGTAACCTAAAACAAAACAAAAGAAGATCCTCGATGTTCTCATAACAACACTTCGTATAATATCAACTTCTCTCACCCCTCGTCGGCAGCCAGTCATACTGGTTGAGTGTCTGGAAGTCTAAACCATATATATATATATATATATATATTGTGTGTGTGTGTATATATATATACACACTATATATATATATATATATATATATATATATATATATATATATATATATTTAACAATAAATAAAAACTCGACAAAGATATCTGGCGAACCCCGATCCTTCAAGAGATCTTTTGAATAGGGCTTAGGCTTTTCTCTGTGCACACAGACCGGGATAAAAAATGCTCGCATATATACAGCGTGTCCCAAAGAAATGTGTATACACACTTTGTTCGATAATACCAGCTATGAGGATAATAAATATATTACTTTTTATATGTTTTTTAATAAAGAATTTTCTCCTGAATCTAAATATGTAATTATTTTTATTAAAAATTGAAGAACAAAAACGTTACAGATGTTTAAATTATAATTATTATTTTCGAGACTTCATGTGCGATATTTTCTAATATTTTAACCGACTGTTTTGAGATACTTATGTTTAGTGTTGATATTGAAGCATAAATGTTGTAATTATTAGTTAATTCAAAAATTTACAAATTCCATGGCTAAATGACACTTTATCTAAGATGTTCGACGTCTTCCAGAACGTTGTTTTTGTAAGTTTTGCACAGTGCCGTCGGTTTCAAACTTATTTCGTATACGTGCAAAAATATTAGAAAATATCGCACATGAAGTCTCGAAAATAATAATTATAATTTAAACATCTGTAACTTTTTTCTTTTTCAATTTTTAATAAACATAATTACATATTTAGATTCAGGAGAAAATTCTTTATTAAAAAACATAAAAAGTAATATATTTATTATCCTCATAGCTGGTATTATCGAACAAAGTGGGTATACATTTCTTTGGGACACGCTATATATGAATACACAAAAGGCTCGCATATATATATATATGAATACACGAAAGGCCTTGGAATCATTTTCTTTTCCTTGTGGGTTTGCAGCATATATATATATATATACATATACTTAATGTAGTCACGAAACATACAAACTGATAACTCTACAAATAAAGCGGAATTTGAGACCCATCGCGTCACTAGAGCACCAAAGCACACACACATACACACACACACACACATACACACATTGTTTCGTTTACATATATATATATATATATATATATATATATATATGTATATATATATATACCCTTCATTTCCATTAATATTTGTTTATATGGTGTAAAGTAGAAATAAAACACAACTACATCGTTCTGTCTATTTAAAATATACAGGGTGTCCCGTAAGTCTGGACCCATAGGGATTTATAATATATTTTTTTATTATGTTGCAGGTAAACCATGTCACTGACTAGAGAGGAGAGAGTTCAAGTTATTTTGCTGGTCGGGACCCGCAGTCACCGGGAAGTGGCCGAAGAATTCAACAATATGCATCCAGACGGCGCACCAATCACACACAGTTGTGTTGGCAAGTTGATAGCCAAATTTAAGGAAATTGGATCCGTAGCTGACAAGCCTCGAAGAGGACCTTCAAGGACTGTTACGGAAGACGAAACCAGTACCAATGTGTTGGCTAGCTTCGCTGTCAGTCCCAAGAAGTCACTTCGACGCATGTCCAGCGAAACTGGGACTATTTTGTAATTTTATTAATTTTGCCCTATGGGTCCAGACTTACGGGACACCCTGTATATCGAAATACAAAATATGTATATACATTAGGTGAAAAACAGAGATAATACATACATGATTTATATATATATATATACATCAAAAATCTCACAACCAGTAGAGGACAATTGCATATACATTAAACTAATAATAATACACAATGGAGTTATTTAACATATATATATATATATATATATATATATATATATATATATATATATATATACATCAAAACAAAAATTAATAGTACAGAAGAATTCTATATACAACAAAATCAAAATACACAACACTTGATTAATATATATATATATATATATATATATATATATATATATACACGCAAAAAATGGAAATACATGGTTTAAGGTCAGTTTCTACCACGCATAAATAAATATAGTAAACTCACAGATAATCGAGTCCACATTTACATTTCATTGCTTTGTACTACACAATAAATGTGATTTAACATTAATTTACCACTCAAAGTATGCGGGTGTCTATCTTCAATATAAAGGGCTTTCAACTCGTTTAACACTATTTTTGTACTCACTTTACAATTGGGAGTCAAATTATTACGCTCTTTAACCCTAAAATGCATAACTCGGATAAATATAACACCCGGCTGGCCTCAGAGGCCCGGGTTATGCATTCTAGGGTTAAACACGGATAGAATAGAGTCAAAAGCCCACACAAACATGACATCGTTTGCTACATCACCATTAAATTCAAATTTGTAAACACTCCTTTCCAAACGGGTATTTATTCTTTCAGCGCCGCCCGTGACACCAACTTACATCTTTTTTAAGCATCAATTAACATAAAAATGTTCTCTCTCTCTCTCTCTCTCTCTCTCTCTCTCTCTCTCTCTCTCTCTCTCAAGGCTTCGTAAAAACTTATGGACCGCCCGCTAAAATTCGTCCAACCAATGAATGATCTGCATTCTGAAAGTGTGGGGCGGAAGAAGTCTTTTCTTCAGCATGCCCCATTCTAGGGGGATCTTCTTCCTGACCCATAAAAAGAGTAGCAGTGACATATGTGAAGCATTTAAATGTTGCAGAAGCATTTCTGATGTTGCGGACAAACTTATAACCAAGAATGGAGCCTGACGACCACCCCAATATCAAGTTGTAAGTAATTTTACTTCGTATATTCCGTTATAAATATAAAGAAGTATATATGTGCTCTGAGTGAAATATGTAGAAGTTAATTCTTCTGTATCATCACTTATATAGACGTTTGTTTTGTGAAGTTTTGTGATTACTGATTTTGTGATTTTGTGATTATGTGCCTTATTGAGATTGTGCCCAATTTTATCTTTTTATAGTTTTATCTGAAGGCCGATTCTTCCATACACAAATGCCTATCCGAATATGCTTCGCTTCTGGTATATCTCTACGGTGATACAATGTGAGTACTGCTATTTCTATCTATATACATTCAGAACAGGGATTCATGCATTTATTTCTGTTTTATATATATATATATTTATGTACCAGCCATGGGTGCCCAAATCGGAGTACTCATGCCGGTCCCAAGCCCGGATAAATGGTGAGGGTTGGCGTCAGGAAGGGCATCCGTCCGTAAAACCTTTGCCAAATCATTATGGAATGACAGTCGATAAAGATAGAGCAAGTAGAGTTAGGACGTACCGTGGAGGCGACGCGCAGACATATCACCCTAACTCTGCGGAAAATGGACGAGGGCTACTGTATCGTGAGCGGATACAGCTAAAGAAGGGAGCTCAGGGGGAGACAGGAGTGAAATTTGGAACGCTGAATGTTGGTAGTATGACGGGACGCGCAATGGAGATAGAGGATCTGATGGAGAGGAGGAGGATGCAGGTGTTGTGTGTTCAGGAGACTAGATGGAGAGGGAATAAAGCCAGGGAGATTGGTGCTGGTTATAAATTTTATTATTGTGGTACATCACAGCAGGGAAGGAAAGGTGTACGGATTATTCTCTCGAAAGAAGTGAAGGAGAATGTACTAGAGGTCAAACGAGTGAATGATAGAATGATCAAGGTGAAAATTGAATGCGGCCGAGATGTGGTAAATATTCTGGGTGTGTATGTACCGCAGGGGGGATGTGATGAGCAGGAAAAGGATGATTTTTGGAGTGGGGTTGACAAGGAAATGCGTGCTATGCCTGACCTTGAGCGTGTAGTGATCGGAGGAGACTTCAATGGCAAGGTTGGGAATGGCAACGATGGAGTAGGTAGAGTGCATGGTGGACAGGCAGTGTGTAGACGGAACCAGGATGGGGGAAAGAATAATTGATTTTGCAATAGCATATGACATGGCAACTGCAAATACCTTCTTCGAAAAGAGACGGGAACATCTGATTATGTATAAGAGTGGCGGACGTGAATCCCAGATTGACTATATGCTGTATTCAAGATCTAAGTTGAAAGTTGCGAATTGTAAGGTGATCCCGGGTGAAGAAGAAACACCACAACATTGTGATGTGGTAATAGACCTAAGGATAAATGGAACTAGAAGAGGTAAGCCAAATATTGTACCAAAAATCAGAAGGTGGAAATTGAAGGAACAAGAGTACAAGGAGGCCTTTAGAGAGAGGGTAATGAGGGAATTAAGAACACAGGGATTGTACGACGTTGATGACTGGTGGCGGGAAATGCTAAGGTAATAAGGAAAGAAGAAAGAGAGGTGCTGGGAGTGTCATCTGGGAACAGCCAGAAAGATAAAGAAACTTGGTGGTGGAGTGAAGAAGTGCAAGATAAAGTGAGAGAAGAAAAAAGCGTGGAACACATGGGTCAACAGAGGGGAAAGCCAAGACAAAGAGGGGTATAGGAGAGCGAAGAAAGAAGCTAAGACTGCGGTGGAAAAGGCCAAAAACGAAGCATACAGAGATGTATATGAGGAACTTGAAAGAAGAGAAGGGCAAAAGAAAGTATTTAAAATAGCAAAGGCAAGAGATAAGGCAACTAAGGATATTACACATATAAGGCAAATAAAGGATGAGCATGGTGGAGTGATCTCTAATATGCATGATATTAATGCACAGTGGAAGGTTTATTTTGAAAGGTTGTTGAATGAGGAAAATTTTAGATTGGTAAGGGAAGAAGGGTTACCAAACGAAGGAATTGTTATGTGTGTGGGAAGAGAAGAGGCGGAGAGAGCATTGGACACAATGAAAAATGGGAAGGCTACAGGGCCTGATGAGATACCAGTGAAAGCTTGGAAAAGTTTGGGGGTGGAAGGGGTAGACATCCTTAGCGATTTGATGCGCAAGATATATGACCAGGAGAGAGTGCTAGAAGAGTGGAGGAAAAGCATACTGGTCCCAATATTTAAAAGAAAGGGAGATGTCCAGGAATGTACAAATTATCGAGGGATTAAACCGATGTCGCACACAATGAAGGTTTGGGAACGGATTGTGTAGAGCAGGTTGAGGAAAGAAACAAGCATAGTGGAAGAGCAGTTTGGCTTCATGCCGGGAAGAGGGACAACAGATGCCATTTTTGCACTTAGACAGTTGATGGAAAGATATAGAGAGGGGCAGCGGGAGTTGCACATAGTGTTCATAGATCTAGAGAAGGCGTATGACAAAGTACCGAGGCAAGAGGTGTAGAGTTGTTTAAGGGAAATATTAGTGCCGGAGAAGTATGCGAGGTTGGTACAGGATATGTACGAGGGGTCACGGACTCAAATACGATGTAGTGCAGGACTGATGGAAGGTTTCGAAGTGAAAGTTAGTGTCCATCAGGGATCGGCCCTAAGCCCATACATCTTCGATATTGTTATGGATGTAATGACGGAGGAGGTGAGAGAGCAGGCGCCATGGTATATGCTCTTTGCCGACGCTGTGGTTTTGTGTGGAGAGAGCACAGAGGAGGTAAAGAGGAAGCGGGAAAGGTGGAGGGTAGCACTGGAAAAGCGAGGTTTGAAGATTAGTAGGGCGAAGACAGTACATGAAGTACAATGTGGGACAGGGGCAGAGAGATGAGGTGCGACTCCAAGATGAGATGGTGAAGAAGGTGGAAAGTTTTAAATATTTGGGATCGTCGGTAGAGGATGGTGGAGAGCTGGTAAGGGAAGTGAATAATAGAGTACAATCAGGATGGAATAATTGGAGGAAAGTGTCTGGGGTACTGTGGGATAAAAGAATATCAATGAAATTGAAAGGGAAGGTATTCAAGGCGGTAGTGAGGCCTGCAATGTTGTATGGTGCGGAAACGTGGCCTATGAGGAAGAATTTGGGGAAAAGGATGGATGTAGCAGAAATGAGGATGTTCAGATGGATGTGTTGGGTTACGAGAAGAGATAAAATTAGAAATCAATTTATTCGTGGAACGACAAAAGTAATAGAGGTGTCAAAGAAAGCTCAAGAGAGAAAGCTTAGATGGTTTGGACATGTCATACGGAGAGAGGAGGAATATGTTGGGCGACGAGTTATGTAGATGGAACCAACTGGAAGAAGGGGAAGGCCGAGGATGAGTTGGAGAGAGTGTGTGGAGGGTGATATGAGGGAGCGAAATCTGGCGGCGGATGTGGCGTTCGACAGAAATGACTGGCGTTGGCCAGAAATGAGTGGAGAAGGCGGATTAGGAACAGCGACCCCACTTAGGCGAGGAAAAATGCTGCTGACAAAGAAGAAGAATAATATATATGTAGGTATATATGTATATATATAACCCATTTCTCTAGGTACCGTATAAGTTATTATTTTACAGAGCTGATGCGTGAGTTCATTTGATGGGCGCGTGGACAATGACAGTGTATTTTCGAGTCAGTCTCAACAGGAGTTGACACTACAAGACCTTCAACCTGAGACTAACACTCACCCGAGAAACACAAACGATTCGAGCAGTGACGCATACATTATGTAAGTATTATGTAATTCGAAAGCAGGCTATTGTGTTTAAGGGTATGCCCCAGCACCTCATGTAACTAGATAATTCCTCTTACATAAAACGCTCTTTTGAAATGAATGGCGCATTAGTTTTTATTTTTTTCTATTTTTATTTTAAAATCTTGAAGAGATTTTATTTTAAAATAAATATCTCTCTTTATCCTGTCAAAATAATAATAATGATAATAATGATAATAAAGCGCGGCTTGCTGTAATATTTTTCTTTTTTCTTTTATGGACGATCCGGTTATGTTATACGAAGATACGTCCCGAAACACAGAATGTGTGATAATCGAAGACACGATATAATTTTTTCTTTTTCTTGTGTGTTGTGTGTGTGTGTGTGTGTGTGTGTGTGTGTGTGTCGGGTAAGAATAAACCAAGTATTTTCAACATTTTATTAAATAATAAAATTATGGGTAACATTTTAAGTATATTTATAAATTCATACATAATTTCGTCGTTTATTCAATACATCACATTTTTTAATTTTTTTAAGTAATACTGCCTTCAATGTTTTTCGCACATATACAAATAGGAGTGATAATAATACATTTTGTTTTACACACAAACACACACACACACACACACACACACACACACATATATATATATATATATATATATATATATATATATATATATATATAGTTTTAACGGCTATAAAATTAAAAACAAGATTTTTATTACACTGGTATAAATAACTGTAGTACCATTTTAACTATTAACACACACAGTTCTCGCTTATTGCGGCGATGTATGGTGTATATATATATATATATATATATATTATATAGTTCTCATTTTATACAATGCGTGTTTGTTTCATTTACAAGGTTAAAAGCTATACTGCGCACGGTGCATATTTGGTACAATTTAAAATAATTAATTGCTGAAGATATTTGTCGTTACAATTATATATACACATAAAACTTCACACATCACACCGGGTGACCATCAAAGGAAACTGTTTTTTTATCGGTCTGCATACTTCCGCAACGTTGCAAGCATGGTCACAGAAGTCAAATAATTGCAGAAATTCCGTAAATTTCCCTCCATGAGTCATATGCATGAGAAAGCACAAGCAGTATTTACCACAGACATTGTTGTGCAAACTATGGAAACGGTAAGGATTCCACACTGTGGAATTTGCAACTGTTGAAGAAATTTTACAATAGCATCATTCCATGGATGTCCGCCCACTGAATTAAAGTAGTACATACGTTCCCTATTTTTAAAATAAACCGCTATCCAATGGATCCCTTCACCATTGCTAACATCCGTATTCATGATATGTGCCCCGCAGTCTCTCGTCAATGGACGTTTCATCGTCTCATTCTTCGCAAACACGCCAATAAATTTGGCGCGCGTGAATCTTCACCACTCTCTGGAGTGTAACTGTATCCATTTTTAAAAGTCTGTCACTACACCCCTAAACCTGTCAACTTCGATTAGAACTTGCGACTCAAGATAAACTACAACGCTGAGAGGTGTGACTAGCGGCTTGTCGAAATCTAATCTGACTGAGATATTTCCGCTCTACTGGGGACTTATGTGTTTGCTCATACTCCCACAGAAATCGGGTGAGAGATCAAGCGGGTACAGATTTGAACTCTGAGCGAATTCATTCTGCGTTAAACCGGTTCCTAATCCGTCGCAAGCACCGACACTATGCGCAAGATTGCTGTACGCTCTCGAGTAAATTAAAAACTCGTCATCTGTAGAATAACTCGTTTCCAGTGTCCCACCTACTACCCCGTTGACATACAGAGTTACATTTTTAAGGCCGAAATTTTCGAATTTAAATGCGGATTTTTTGTATTTGCCATTCACAGAAGCGTGCTCCTGCATTCCAATTAGTCTTTTTAGGCAGAGCCCAGAGAGCAACATTTTCTATTTGCTTGGATGTTAAACCTGAAAGAATTGTAAACATCTTAAGCTGAACTCTATTAATTGGATATTTCACTGTGGAATGTAGTAAATTTTTCTCAATTTTCATCTGCTTAGCAGAGCTTAATTTCACACGGCGTACGCGGAGATATGTCTCCATAATATGAATCACCACAAGTTTCGCACCTTCTTGGTCGGCACCCAGATTTAAACATATATCATGGCTTGTACGAGTGAGTTTTAATTTCAGATCGACCCCATTCACAAGCAACTTCTCCTGGAACATGAAATCTGTGTGGAGGTGTCCATAGCAGTCATATATCTTCTTTTTAGATTTTTTAAACTTATTCTTTATACTGTTACCGGTACTCCTTTCTTTGGTACCCCGGGTGAGGCACCGGTTACCGGAACTCCTTTCTTTCTCACTTATCGGTTCAAAAAAGCAATGTGGTGTCTATAAACTATTTGACTAAGCTACGGTTCATTAAAAGAAAACATTCAAATAAGTTAAATATATTTACAAAAACCTATAACCTAAACTTAAATTAACACTAAACTTAAATTAACACCGAAACCATGCAATTAAGTATGTACAAACAGTAAGTCCTGTTCCTACTTAAAGTAAACTATCACTTCACTTGTCTCAGTCGCAGTGATGTCTCAAACTATTAATCTCGACTCACGCTATTGCAAGTGCTTTAGATGGACAGGCAAGGATAGGCTTTGTTTCCAACCCTGCCTTGACTTCCCGATTGATGACGCTTGCCCTCGGAACTGGGGCCACAAACGTTCTGACCGTCACGTTCAACTCCTCTAGACGGCCGTTACAATTACCAGGAATTCAGGTTCCCAGCCGAACCTAAACGCAGTTCCACATTGCAGATTTGAAGCTTATCGGAACAATGATAGACAAATTCCAAAATACATGAGCAATTCGATATTTTTTGTAAATAATTACAACAGACCTTACCTCGTATAGAGGCCTCAATACTTGCACTATAGGCAATGTTCAGACACCACTGTACCCTGTACCCTGTACAATAATCACAATTATAAATTATTTTCAAATTGTCTTATATTAAAAAAACTAAATATTAATAACAATTCAACATAATCTACATAATTTGACAGTAAATAATTAAGTTATTCACACATTAATAACAAACTAATATACATTAATATGAAAATACATAAGAAAATTACCTGAAGTGACCACAGATTTAATGCCGACACTCAAACTTAAATATCCAACTTTCTTGAAATTTCTATAACTTGAATTTCCCGCTTCCAACCTTTATTGTTCAGATCACAAGCACGAATCATCCTCACTTCCATTACTATCTTTCACCTCGCTCACTTTCAAATCATTCACACCAAGCTCTAGTCTCACACTCCACCTATCGCTCACATTCAACTTTCACAATGACCCTATCATACCAATCACATACTCTTGCAATACTACTTTCATCTTTAGCCTCATAATAACTTTGGCTGTTAAAAAGGTGTCCTTCACATCTTTTGAAAACTTGAGGACATTTTCCAGATAGGATCGTAGGTGGTAATAACCAGACCCTGCAGAAATGTTGACCTGATTTAAATACACTTCACACTGGCTGAATATAGTGTGTAGAAAGTTTGTTTCTGGGTATAAAACGTAGTCGTTTTCACAATCCGATCCATCTGAATGTGCTATTCGTAGTTTAGCGTACATATGCACACACCCTGGGTCAAAAAAACTAAGGGCTTGAGCTCGGGATCACGAATTCTATAGGAGCACTCTGAGAGCTAATTGTGTTTAGTGGGTTAATTGTAATAAAGTCGCTATATTCTATAGACGTTTGTGTAGGAAGCATATCAAAGAGGACTAGCTCCAATTTACAACATTGTGAAGTACTCGGATGGATGAAACGTGACATGGTGCGTCAGAAATAGTGACACCTCTCTCGGCAAGTAGTAAACAGCCTATGATTCATGAGCGCAACGTCCTTCGCTTATATCAGTTAAAAAAGAGGTCAACCATAGGTTTCATGCGCTTAGAACATTCCTTTTTTTATGCCCTTTTACGTTTAACACCACGAGTTGGTAACTCCTTCTTCTTCTTCCGCACATAGCGCTTCTTCCGGTTTTTATTTCTGCCACTACGCATTTTTCTCTTTGCATCTTTGACAATTTCGTCCCGTGTACGTTTTAAATGTTTTTTGAGAGTTTCTTTAGGCTTAATACGGACCATTATGTCTTCTACCTTATTAAGACCTGATTGTAACGCTTTCCTGCCGATATATCTGGCACCAATCTTCAGTAAGGGGACAGCCGTACGCGGTATAGTTGAAAAAATGGACCCAATCCCGCTCCCGCGCTGATATCTCACCCTTCGGTAGACTGAGAACGGCCTTTGGGTCATTCTATCACAGTACGACAGAAGTAAATCTTCACTGTTAAGCTCCCGTCACCGAATGGAAACCTTTTACCCTCAATCGTTCTTATATATATTGAGATATTGGTTAGTAGGTTAGTTGCGACTTTGACATAATGAGGCTTGTCGTATGTAATGCTCAAGCTCTTTCCTCTATGATTGGGAATGTGGGCGATGCGCAGCAACCGCGTCTGGGTATCCCCTACAAACTAATGCCTTACGATATTGCTGTAAATGTAGCACATGTCTGAGGGAGGGTCTCCATCGTTCAATTTCTCCAAATTTAGCTGATACAATAAGCTGCACAAGTCATGCTGTGGCTCGTGAAATGTATCTCTTTGGAAGGCTAGTCTATATCTGTCCTCGGTTATAATTTTGAACAGTGCTCTGTCTTTAATATTTCTGTTAGCCTTCGATTTTAGAATCAAAGTATGTACCGTGGTATCTTTGTTTACGATTTCGTATACTAAGTCATCCGTAAAATTTGAACTTTTCAAACTCCCATTTAAGTCTCTCACAATATCCTCGGCTGTGTCATAATGACCAGTTCCTAGTGCTACTTCTGTAGTATAGTACTGGCCCTCCCCACTCCGGGCAGAATGCATAGTACCGTCCTGAGTTATCCCCGCCTTTTCACACTCATCACGGTTTCTAAGAATCATATAAACGGGCTCTTTCTTCTCAGTACTTAAAAACTTGGTGGCCAATTGAAATTCGCATATTACAACCTCATATGATTCACGACCAAATTCAATGGGCCAATGCAGTTCTGTTATAAAGTGGGCCAGGGTATTGTTAGGATGTCCAGACAGAGATGCAGAGGTCGGGAGTGTGACGCAGAAGTGGCTAGGAGACATATTGTATACTATTTAAGCTTCATTATTGCATCAGCTTTTATATAGGTGTTGAAGCTTTCTGGGTACCCTAGCCATTTTACCAGGTACATTTTTCTCTTTCCTGTACCTTTGCTTCCTAAATTTTTTTCAATTTGAAACACTTTTTTCCTAAATTAAATACTATTTTTGCAACTCCTCACCATAAAAGCCCCCATGCAATTTCTTTCCCATTCAAATTTTCAACGTGATACATCAGCACTTTGACTTTAGGCCTCATAGCTCTAACTTTAAAAATCTCACGTGTCCAGCCTTGCTTAAATCCTTTCGCCAATTTATTCCCCGAACGCGACAGTCTTACATAATCATTGATTTTGAAACGCATAGAGTGTGGTGGTGCTCTACGATTATCTTTTCTCACCTCACGTTCTGTGTGAGTAACTCTTTAAAATTTCGTTAGGTGATGTACCAATCGTTCGGTGGTGTGAACGGTTGTAGGATGAAGCCAGCGACTCCAGAATGTCTATATATCTGTATCTGTTTTTATTTGTGAAATACCGATGCATGCAGTCCTTTATGGTACGTTGAACTCTTTCACTAAAGATGCCTTATAACTGATATTCAACTTTGCTAACATGCTCTGAAAAGCGCGGCCTATAAATTCTTTCCCGATGTTCGTACATAAATTGCCAGGAATCCTGTTTTCTTTCAACATCAACGCTTTGGTGGCTTTAGCAACTGTTTCAGGCGATTTATTTTTCAGCGGAATTAGCCACAAGTATCTAGAGAATACATCTATTATGAATAGGATGTAGCGGTAGCCGTCGTTATACACTGAATATCTCTGCATGTCTGTTAAATCTGCCTGCCAAATAGAATCAACCGAGGCTGCTAATGTCTTGGTAGTGTTAAATCTTCTTCTCACCTGTTTATGTAGTGTATAAGCATCCTGCTCACGCACAAACCTCTCAACATCTTTTTTCTCTATTCCTTCATTATAAACGCCTCTATACAGTCTATGAACACCCCTGTAGGAGGCTGGATTAGAAATGTCATAATAACTTTTTCTTAATATTTTTTCCATTTGCGTATTTTAGAGGCGCGTAGGTAGGGTTGCGCGTTGCTCTTTGGTCTCTTCTTCTTCCTCTTCAGAGATGTTACCGCCGAGGGCGAAGATGTGTTCAGCTGTGGTACATATGTTGCTTGTCCCAAGTCTTTTAACCTACTGTATTCAGGTTACCTATCAGAGTTTTTGGGACGTTTATTTGCTGTAGCGTAGCTTTAATATGCTTCCATCCTGCTGGTGAGGGCCCATCCCACTTTCTCACCAAATCATGTACGATATCAATGATGTTCGAGCCCTGTACCTTTGACCCTTCAATAACTTCACCTGTATCGGGCCATTGTATACTGGGGTCCTCACTCAATAGATTATAAAGACTTAGTCCTTTATTCCTCAATGTATGGGGGAGACTATATTTTTAATACATGTTCGAGATGTTGCGGACTTGCACCGTTGTTCTGTACTTGTTCACATTCGCTGTGGTGAGTATCGCCCACATGTTTGACAACCACGGGGAGCTCCACCGGCTTCTTATAATTTTCGTACTTATGAAGAAATTTCTGCAGAGCTTTTTGGTGTAAGATTCTTTTCTCATCAGGAGACTTTTCACTGTTTAATAGGTCTACCAATTCATTCGCTTTCCATTCTTTTAAGCCTGCTTTTACGCGGTTCTAGAACCGTGTCTGGGCAACCTGTGTTTTGTAGTGAAGCGTACACCTCGTGTGGAATCACGACTTCTTTCTTCATTATATTAAACTAGAGAGTAAAGGTCCCAAAACTGAAAATAAGATGGGTAGGAATGAACCACCTCTTTTTACAATAATTCGCTTTTTCTTCTCCACAGTTTGACTTTTACGAGCGAGTGCGTGTATTATGTTCTTGTAGCGACGTAAGCGAGACTTCTGAGAGGTCTTCATTGGTACATTGCATTTTATAACGTTAAGACAGATTTTACAAATGCATTTTAAGAAGTCGGAGTCAATATTTTTAACAAACAGGTGTTGAAGAGTCCGTGGCAGCCGGTGATAGATTTTTATTAATTCACGGTAATTCTTTAACCTCTTTATCATTCTGGGATATACAACGTTTCAGCCTCGTTTGGGAATATATTCGTTCTTAGAAGCACCCTAAAAGTATTTCGCGGGTGAAGGTCACAAACCAAATCTCTGTAACGTTGGCTTGTAGCTTTTTATAAACTTCCACAAACTCCTTATGCTGATTCGGGAACATTTGATTGACTAATGCTCCAATTTGTGACACAGCTCTACGTTGTACGAATAAGACTAGATATTGTGTATTTAGCGATACATCGCGCATGTATCTATTTTTGAAAAATAGATTCTGATCGATGAAGAATACGCTTATGTTATGTCATGGTGGGAGAACACTGTAAATGTCTCGGCAAACGTTTTATCCACTTCTAACATGAGATCGTCAATTACAATGACCGTGTGCTCATTACTCTTTATCGAACTAACATCATAAACATCTTTGTGGAACAAAATATCATCTTGGTATATCTTGGTACTCTCGTATGTCGAAGAGCACCATATGACTTTACGCACAAAATTTGAGAACAGTTCCTCCTTATCTTTAATGATTTTAAGAATAAACACGGTTTCGCCACAGCCTGTAGGGCCAGATATAATGCAGGTAGAAGGGCTCGTGAACCTGAATTTTTCTCCAGAATCCATCTCTAACACGTCACACTCTTAACTGGAACATTTACAAAATATAATGAAATGTTAAGTAATGCTCCTTATATTCTCAAGCCTTGTTTTTTCTTCTTCCCCAGAACCGTGAATGATAACGAGGGTGAGGTACTGTGCCAGCAACGTGTCCCCATCATAGATATTGCAGATGAGGTTGATAATACCGACGACAGTGTAGTTGTTGTTGTTGAGGCTACAGACTACACCATCACCCCGGCTAGCGTTCCGAAACCTCCAGCAGCGACAACTGTAGCACCCCCACTCGACAATTCGAGGAAAAAGCGGGTACATGACAACAGTCATTGCTGAAACACCTTCCACGTCAGGCAAAAAGCGTGTAAAGCGCTCCCCAAGTGCGTCGGCCGTTAGACCTACAATAATAGAGCCCCAACCCTCTACGTCTTATGGCACAACCCCTACAGTAGCTTCTTCTACAAATAAAACTATGCCCCCTTATTCCTTTTCAATACCACCCGTGCCCTCCACCTAGTCCGGAACATCTCATTCTGTAGACAGTAGCATAACATTCGAGCTGGTGCACAGCGTCGCCCCCACCCGAGGCCTGACTAGAAAAGCGGTACGTGGTCAGGATCGACCCGCGAACCATGTATAGCAGTGGTGTTGAACACGGACTGTGGCGCGTAGTTGAGCGTATTATGGAATTTGCCCTTCAGAGCAGTGAGGGATGTGAAGCCAGGACGCGACTGTCTCTCGGGTTCGGGACAGATGATGCGGATAGAGACAATTTTTGGGTGGTAATACCCTACAGACGTCTGGCTGAACATTTTGAGTCGTATAATGCAGTACAGAAATTAACATGGACAACTTTACGACGGTCTACAACACCCATTGGGTAAGTTGTGAGAATTTCGATTAGGCAGCATCCTACATCACATTGCTAAGGGAATTAATTCAACCGGTAGATTCCGTGAGAGGGTAGGGACTAAAACTCACGTTCTCACCCCTTAGCATGATGTTACCTCCCTGTTGAAACTCACAAGATTTGGGCGCCTTTAGAGCCCAATCTGCGACCTTCCATCTTCTACTTATTGCTGATCGCTAGCCCTATGGGTCGCCATAGGCACCGGGGAGACAGTTGTTCCGACGAGCCGAGGCATTGGGCGCGCGATTGATGGAAAATTTTGGCCCAAGACGTAGGCCCTATGACGCGCTACTTATAAGTCAACGAGGGGTTTATAGAGGGGTCTGCTGCCGGGCTAGGATCACCCCGGCCCTACCTTTTCATAGGTGCTTTCGGCCACGGTCAAACTTCGATAGGTACTCGGGGGACGTGGACCGAGAATTAATTGAACGGCTACAGAGGCTACGATGCGCGGCTTCTAGCTCCATCCTCAAAATTCTCCAGGTTTTCCCCGGTACACGCTTAGACTCATCGGCGATCCCATTACTCCGGGAACCCAATACGAGGCCTATCCATTAGGCCTATGGCTCTGGGGAGAAGATTAGATAAGATGTCCCCCCGCTTCCTCCTAGCCTTACAAATTCATGGAATCATAGGCTAACCGACGTGGTGCAAGGTACGGTTTTCGCGTGTTGTCGTACCGCCCGAAAGACTTATCGGGTCCCCTTGACTCCGGGAACCCAATACAGCCTATCCATAGGCTTATGGCCCTGGGGGGAAGAAGATTCCCCCCGACTCCTAGCCCTATAAATGGAATCATCGGCTAATCGCCGCAGTGCAGTCGTCAATCACCTGACCAAAAAGAAATCTATCTACCATTTCATAGGTCCTTTCAGCCACGATCAAACTTCGATAGGTACCCGTGAGACGTGGACCGAGAATTAGCTGAACGGCTAGAGAGGCTACTTTGCGCGGCCTCTAGCTCCATTCGCAAAATTCTCCAGGTTGTTCCCGGTACACGCTTAGACTCATCGGCGATCCCTTGACTCCGGGAACCCAATACGAGGCCTATGGCTGTGGGGGAGAAGTTTTAATTTGAGATTTCCCCCTCATCCGTGCCTTACAAATACACGGAATCATAGGCTAACCGACGTGGTGCAAGGTACGGTTTTCACGTGTTGTCGTACCCCCGAAAGACGACCTATCGGGTCCCCTTGACTCCGGGAACCCAGTACAGCCTATCATTAGGCTTATGGCATGGGAGGAGAAGATTCCCCGTCGACTCGACTCCTAGCCCTAGAAATGGAATGATCAGCTAATCGACGCAGTGCACTGGGTCAATCACGTGACTTGAAATAACACCTCCCAACATCGTAGGGGATGGGGGATCTCCTGAGCCCCGGACCCCTTCGAAAATTCCTTGGAAACCTATGCTGAGGGGGAGAAACCGGTCGTTCCCCAATAAGGACATAGGACCTATACCGAGGGTAACTCACGACCCGCCATTCTTACTCCTTACGACAGATATAGACTACATTTTCCATGTTGCGGGACATATGGCCACACCTTATACGCTTAACTTCAATTCTCTGGCTATTTACAGACGGCATATAAACTCCGAGCGTGGTTCCAGCTTTATAGCAATAGTCTTGGCTCATATGATTACTGTACTAAATACGATTAGAAATAATAACTGGCTGCCGACGGTTTTGCAGCGTGCGTGTAGACTGACCGCAGACTGCAAGCTCGAGTTTGACTGTAATATGGGGCCTGAAGAGTTGAGAAGGGTAGAGCAGGAAATGAATGTCCGCATAGTTCTATTTGGATTGGATGATCGTCGTAGGACTGTGATGTTTTTAAAAACAGTATGAGAGAACGTACAAACCCTTTACTTATTTTAGGGTTGTCAGAGACAACAGATCTCCCCATCCGCAATATAAGCGACCTTTACGCCGAAAATATGGAAGGCATCACGATTTATGTAAGGGTTGTCTCGACTTTGCGGATGATATGGTGAAACATTGTAAGGATTGTCACATGGTATGGGAGCATTGTAAAAATTCCAAATGTGAAAGTCGTGTAGTTGAAGCTGAGAAGAGGTACTGTAATGTGTGTAGACGCACATTTTTCAATAATAACTGTTTTGAATTCCATAAATCAAATGGGACGTATTGGAAAATGAGAATTTGCGAGTGCGGCATGTTTCATATGATGGACAGTTGAGGAAAATTCGAGCATAAATGTGATGAAATTTGTCGTACTACATATTATGATAAATATAAGGCAGATAGTATAAAGCATGTATGTTATATGAAAGACGCCAAACCTAAAAATACACCTTGTATAACTGTATACTACTATATACAGACTATTTGTGACGAGTGCATGAACGTCGAGTGTGATGAATATCGCAAATGTGGTAAACGAACAAACATTTTTAAAACGACTGCACACGACACCCCTGTGAAGCTCTTTGTGTCCTATATTGTCAAGTAGGCGGACAAGTTAAAAAAAATGACTATGTATATTCTTGCCCATAACGCCACAAAATTTGATACACAATTCCTTTATAAGGATCTACTTGAACACAAGTCGTCAGAGATATTTACGGGCGATTCCCTGAAAAGAGGAAACAAGCTTATACAGATGCAGATAAGACGTAATGTTCAGTTTAAAAACACACTGTTATTCACACTTTGTAAATTAACTAAGCTACCCAAGGTAATGGGCGTAGCTTCGGAAATTTCAAGAGAGTATTTCTCTTACACTTTCCTCACTCGCGACACTTTAAATTACGTAGGACCCCCCCCCCCCCCCCCCCCCAAACATTACTTTAACTATGACAACATGAGTGATAGTAGGCGTGAAGATTTTGAGAGGTACTACAAAAGTTTTAATGAATATAATCCTTACAATATAGCTGATGAATGTGAGCGTTAATGCGTGAACGACGTGCGCGTACTTAGAGTATGTTTCCAAGCCTTTAGAAGGATGTACATAGTCCGGTTCAACTGCGACCCGCTACAAGCCACAACCACGATCACCTCATTGTGTTTTACTGTGTTCAAGAAAACTTCATGCCTAAAAACACACTAGCCGTCATCCCCCTAAACAACCAATGCAGTTATGGGTATAAGGCTATTTACTGGCTCATACACCTACAACAACAGACCGGTGTATACATAAAACATGCTCGCAACACGGGGGAAGTGGTCATTAAGATCAGCGGCCGTGTTTTTTGGGTGGATGATCTAAGCGAAGACCCCGCCACTGGTGAGAAGACAGCGTACTGCTTTAAAAGATGCTGATGACATGGTTGCCCATGAACCATCGTAGGAGATATCCATGGTAGATCTCCTGCCGACAGTCTCGCATGGACCCGTACCCGCGATCAACTTATAAGCTCCCAGTTCACTCACAAGGTTTTGTGGGAACACGAATATGATGTCCGGATAGAAGCAGATGAAGAGTACCGCGAAGAAATAAACACCATCAAACATTCAATGGTGCTGGACACTCTCAAATGCGGCGATAGTTCGGAGGACGCACAAACCCTTTCAAACTATACTTTCCACCTACAGAGGGCGTGAAACTCAGTTACTACGACTTCTGTTCTTTATACCCATACGTGATGAAGAACAATCCGTACCCCGTAGGTGCACCTGAAAAAGTGGTGGGTCCCGCCCTGCCTACCATCGAAAAGTTCTCAGCTAATTTGAACGAGAACTATTTTGGACTTTCTTACGTAGATGTGCTTCCCCCTCTTGACTTATGAATGCCAATCTTGCCCTTCGTTATAGATCACAAACTCATGTTCCCTCTGTGTGTGAAGTGCGTAGAGGAGAATAATGGGACCTGTAATCATACAATCAACAAGATGAAGGTCAGAGGCGTATGTACAAGTCCTGAGCTGTTCCTAGCCATTCGTCACGGCTACAGAATATTGAAGATATATGGGGTGTGGAGGATTCAGAAGCTCCCCAACTTTTTCACACCATATGTCTATTTTTTGAAGGATAAAGTAGAAGCATCAGGATACCCTCGAGGAGTTGAGACCGAAAATGAAAAATCGGCGTATATTCAACACTACCCTGATCGGGAAGGGATACAACTTGAACGGGGCCAAATTGCGGGGAACCCTGGCAAGCGCTTTAGTTGTAGTGAATACGTTTGTATTCATTATTATAATTACTTATTTACTTTACTTTCTACTCTTTATTCCATTTCTCTTCTATCATTATTCATTCTCTGTACACTCGTTTCCACAATACTGTATAAATGCGTTATAAATGCGTGGTAGTGTGAACTGAGGCGTGGTCGAAAACCGTTAGACTAGCAAAGGGGGAAGAGGGGTAATTAACACTCTAATTACACTTTTTAATACTTTATTCAGCCGAAAATGACTTTTAATAAATGGGGGGACGCGAGTGGGAGATTTAATCATAATATTTTACGTCGGAGAGGCACAAGAATAATTTCCAGTTACGACTACATTGTTACACCTTACACAGATCGCGCTGTTCGAATGACTGGAAGGTATTTTTAGAAACCCAGCGGGCCGACTCCTTGAGTTGCCCATTCGTATTTAATAATTTTAATAAACAAACCATCATTTATCTTAATTTTTACATATTAAATATTATTATCTTCTTCATTAATTAAACATTATTAAATTTCTTAATTAGACATTACTATACTCAACCATAATTTATTGTGATTACATCCATTAAATATTATTATATTCTTTTAATTTGCACTCCCAACTCGTATTTTATATGTTTAATATATTTGAACATTAATTTATAAACAAACATTAAATTCTTAATTAGACATTACTATATAGTGCAAAGTTGTGCCTAAATAGTCTTTGGGGGAAATTTGCCCAGAATACAGACAACGGGAATGTCCATCTAGCCCAAAGTTATAACGAAGTGTGGGATTACGCCAACGCCCTCGATAAAGAGGTCACGGAGATCGTGAATGTGGGTAATACGTACATAATAAAGTACAACAGAACCGAATTAGCTACAGATATATAACATGTCACAAACATACCTCTAGCCAGTTTCAAAACAGCCTACGCCTCCATCAAACTTTGGAGTCTACTGCATTCTCTTGGACGGCGGGTTCTGTACGCAGATACAGATAGTGTGATATTCACAGAGATGGAAGGTGAATATATGCCTCCTATTGGGGAATTCATCGGAGAGTTGGCTGACGAGATCAAGGATGAGTATGTAGATAGCGCCTACGCTGATTATTTTGCCTCAACAGGACATTACGGGGTACGGGTGAGGGTGGGGGAGGAAATGAAATATATCGCGAAGGCTAAAGGTATCACTCTTAACCAGGCGAACCGCCAGATCGTCAACTTTGATTCGCTGAAAGAGCTAGTGAGTTTAGAAGATGATGGAAATGAGGGTGACCAACCACCCCACCTGGTTGTAGGAACTCATAATTTTTGGGCACAGAAGTTAGTGGGGTAAAGGAGATTATGGGGACGAAAGTCTGTCGTAACACATAGAGGAAACGATACCAGGTGCCTGGCACCTACGACACTGTTCCCTTTGGATACCGTGAGGTGTGAATATTTGTTATATAGTTGCTATATTATTAGTCTATTACTTGTTGACGAAATTTTAACATTTGTTTATTTTTCCTATTTATTAGGTGTATTTAAAATAAATTATGTTTCAGCTGACGTTTCATTTTCTCCTTTGTGTGTGTGTACAAGAAAAAATCTATGCACCACCCATTGCATGTTACTGACCAATAAAAAGAGTCACGTGACTCCTGCTACTAATCCAGCTGGCTGGCCATATTTCCTCCCTGCGTACTCAGTTGACCCCCGCAAGCCCCGGTTCTCAGACGTATTTTTTTGCCTGTTGAGGAATTCTCGCGTAGACGGAAAATAACGATGGCGCCTGTGATATTGCATACTCTACATTCCTGAAGTGGTACTCGCTAAAGTCTACAGATGTGGTGAACACCCAAAGAATTTCTAGTCACCCCTCCTTCAAAGCCTTCAAGACCGTATTAAATCGTGCGAAGCATGAGGAGCAAGACGTCTAAATACTCTATGGTTATTCTGGTGAGAGCATTGCAGGGTTTCGCGGTTCAGACAATATAATGGAATATGTTGTAGGATTAAACTGCACTAAAGAGTACATATATCGTGAAGTGAAAGAATGCACGCTTGCAAAAGAGAAACAAAGGATCTGGGTTGTGAACCTTGTTGATAATTGGTGTGACAGGAGATATTATACCATGTTACATCACAGCGAGTGCGCGTACACTGAGCGGTGAATGTAATCTTGTGATTATGGACAGTTTAAAATATTTCTACTACTGCATCCATGTATATCATGATGAGGTGCGCAGCGAAATTATAGCTAAAGGTTTATGTGAATTTTTAGTAGAGTTTAGGGACGAGTATCGTTTGTCCAGTAAAAAGGACAAGTATGGACACATGTTTCAAATAGATCGCCAGAGTGTTAATAAATGTGCATAGTTGGAGAAAGCACAATGGTGAATACCCCTGAACGAAGATGTATGGTGCGCATTCCAGTGTGTGTGATAAATCATTAAAACCGATATCACTTCATGTACCGCAGATGGAAAAATTCTCTAAACGCCTACCCGGTATAATGGGTTACAAATATTCGGTTGATTCACCAGTGCGCATCGAATCTTTCATGTTGGAACAATCTCGTACACGAATCACTAACACTTGTGGCGGCGATCATGACGCAACCCGTGTGACTCGCACCCACCCCCATAACACCCACCTCCCCAAACGCCCGCTTCAGAGCTTGACCCGTCTGGACGTTCTTTCCTCGCAGGATCAATAGAAAACTATTAAAAGGTTGAACTTCCGTTGAGCACCACCCTCAATGCAGTATACGACGTGTCCATGTTGAAGTCTGTGCATGTATTCAGGCATAATACGGGTTCTATTAATTATGCACTTGAAACGAAATGTAGAGAATCAAACTCTGTTAGACGCAATGTTATTTATTTGTGTTGAAGAGATGAACAAAATCTTCGTGGTGGTTGAGAAGTGGGGTGAGGACGGTTCTAAAATACCTTCAGGTGTAGGCAAAAAAAAGAGAGCAGATTAGTGATGCACCCTCATACGCTATTATTTGTACGCTATGCGTAAATCGTGATACAAACCAACCATGCGTTGATATGCTGCTGACAATAACGCCCTTATCCCCACACGCAGCCGTTCCATTCTCGACAGAATGTCGAAGTCGTCGGCTTCCGTAAACCTATATTAGACGCACGTGTTGCTGATATGCGTTATTTTGACACGGTGCTTGAATACGCGTACACCGTCCTGCTCGATGATTTTTACCAAGTGTAGGGACGAACAAGGTGAGATGGTTTGGAACTGGATGCGTATTTAGAAGGGCAGACTCCTCGAAATATCATGAACTTTGGTAGAAAGGACTAGAACGGTACACGGCTGAACTCACCTTCACTGCTCACCCTGAAGAATTATTTCTTTATATAAGACGCACTTGTCGGCACGATTTAGAAACATACTTTAATTGCCGATATGTGTTGTGAAGAAGATTTTACAGTTGAAAAGATCAGCGCGGAAAGAATAAATGCACGTTTGGATAGGAGTGTTTATAAACTTGAATTTAATGGTGTTGTTGGAGCAAGCGATTTCATATTTGTGCGTACTTTTGAGTGTATCCTACCCATGTATAAAGAGCATGATAGTTTGACTCCCAATTGTAAAGTGAGTACAAAAATAGTGTTAAACGAGTTGAAAGCCCTTTATATTGAATATAGACACCCACATACTTTGAGCGGTTTTTTTTTATGTAGTACAGAGCAATGAGGATGTAAATGTGGACTCAATTACGTGCGAGTTTACTATTTCATCTAAGCGTAATAGAATCTGACCTTAAAGCATGTATTTCCATTTTTTATGCGGGTATATATATATTAAGTATGTGTTGTGTATTCTGATTTTTCTTTTATATAGAATTCTTCTTTACTAAGTGTATTATGTTTTGTTTGATATATTATATATATATATATATATATATATATATATATATATATATATATATATGTGTGTGTGTGTGTGTGTGTTAAATAACACCGTTGTGTATTATTCCTGCTTTTGCGTCTAATGTTTATGCAATTCTCTTCTACTGGTTGTAATATTTTTTATGTAAATGTATATAAATCATGAATATATTATCCCTGTTTTGCACCTAATGTATATACATAGTTTGTATTTCGATATATTTTAAACAGACAGGACGATGTGGTTGTGTTTATTTCTCCTTTACACCATATAAGCAAATATTAATGGAAATGAAGGGTGTGTGTGTGTGTATATATATATATATATATATATATATATAGTATATATACAAGGGTGGGCTAAAAAGTAATGCCTCCACTCAAATAAATTTAAAACGAGTTGAAGGATTTTATCGAAACAAAAGCAGATATGTACTGTACCTTAGAGTTTATTCTTCAAAATGATACATTTACTTTTCTATAAAATCACCCTCTACCTCGATACATTTACGCCAACGATAAATGAGTTTTTGAAATCCATCCCGGTAAAACTTGGAGCTTTGACTACGAAACCAAAATTTCACAGCGGCCTTAACTTCTAAATCAGACTCGTAGCGATTTCTACGATGTTCTTTAAGTTTACGAAAGAGGTAAAAATCGCATGATGCTAAATCGGGGATATATGGTGGATGCGGCAAGACGGTGAATTGCAGATCCTCAATTGCTTCTCGCGTTTGAACACGGGTGTGAGGCCGTGCGTTGTCATAGTGAGCAATGACTGCGTTTTTGTGGTTGCAAACCCTCCTGATCCGTTTTCTCAACTTCTTCAGAGTTTCAACATAACGTGCGGAGTTGATTGATGTCCCCCTTTCCGTAAAGTCTTTGAGAACAACACCATTGATATCCCAAAAAACAGTCATCACTTTTCCAGCCGATTTTTTAACTTCGAATTTTTATGGTTGCGGTGAATTTTTGTGCTGATATTCTATGGATTGCCGTTTATTTTCAGGGTCATAATGGTGGACCACGTCTCGTCTCCTGTCACAGTGCTGTGCAGACATTTATCTCCTTCATTTTCGAAGCGCTGTAGATTTTCTTGGCAAATGTGTAGTCTCTCAGTTTTCATCTCGGCAGTGAGCATGCGAGGTACCCATCTGGCGCAGACCTTTCGGTAACCGAGAATACTGATAATGTGTCCCACTCGCTCTTTGGAGATATCGAGCATTGCAGCAATTTCATTTTGTTTAATGCGACGATTTCCACGAATCAGTTCGTCAACATAGTTTCGATGAGACTCGTCGGTTGCCGTTACAGGCCTTCTACTTCGCGGTTTGTCTATCAAATCTTCTTGCCATGCTTCTCCTTTACACTGCCTCGTCCAACGTCGAACGATACTCACATCAACACACAGTTTGCCATACACAGCTTGCATTCGCCGATGAATGTCTATGGGAGCAACACTTTCCGCGGTCAAAAATTAAATTATGGCACGTTGCTTGAGGCGAACGTCTTTACTCCTTTCCATTGTAATCGATACTGAACAAACGTTTGGAATGAGTGTAGGCTATATTAGGCTATAACACAAAATCGGTTTTATCTGGTTACCTTTACACAATCTAGAATGGGGTGGGGATAGCAAGTTACAACACAAAACCAGTTTTATCTGGCTACCTCTATACAATATATAGTCAAGTGGAGACATTACTTTTCAGTCCACCCTCGTATATAAACGAGAAAGTGTGTGTGTGTGTGTGTGTGTGTGTGTGTGTGTGTGTGTAAAAATGAACAATGAATAATTCTTATATTCATAGATTCTTATATTCTTATATTCATTTTTGCATATACTGTGGATTCCACACTCGCGGAAAGCTCTGTATTTGGAAATGCAAGTTTGGATAAAATTATTTATTTTCTTTCTATTTTATTTTTGTTGAATAATTAATGAATTATTTCTTTTTAAATTACTTAATCATTTTTTAGATTTAGCTTATTAATGTAATCATGTTAAATTCTGTAATGTTCACTTTCTTTATACATTTTCTCTTCGTTGTAAAAGATGAAGTCGTCTTGCTTAACACTTAATTTAAAATTGTAAGCATTTAATTTTGGCTCATATGCATGTTTAATTGTAATTCATAATGAGAATAAAAAACGAAACAGGTCAGCATTAAATAATAATGATGTCAGCAAAATTTATGTATATAAACGTGTAGAATTTCTCCAGATATTATTCTGATTCTGATTCTTATTCTGATTTGTCTAATCTGACTTAGAGGCTGAGCATTACCTGTAACATTTTAGCAGTAAATTACAGTAAGAGAATATCTTTGTCTTCTCCTTCGAGCTTTGCTTTCTTCAGAGAACTTAGTCTTAAAATAGAGAAAAATAATCTCCCGATCTGCTACAAGAAGAATCGGGGAACCCTTAGAGAATTTAGTAAGCTTCACAGAATCCCCCGATCCCCTACAAGAAGAAATCGGAGAGAAGTATAAGAGAAACTACTGCGATTCCCTGTACGGTACCAGCTACTACAGAGTAACAAATCCGTTACTACCACCTAACCAGAACCCCCGTCAACTTCGAACCGCCCAAGGCCATAGACGGAGGTGTTAACATATATATATATATATATATATATATATATATATATACTGTATATATTCGAGCATTCTTTATCCCCGTCTGTGTGCACAGAGAAAAGCCTGAGCCCTATTCAAAAGACTTCTTGAAGGATCGGGGGTTTGTCAGATATCTTTGTCGAGTTTTTATTTATTGTTATATATATATTATATATATATATATATATATATATATATGTGTGTGTGTGTATATGGCTTAGACGTCCAGACACTCAACCAGCATGACAGGCTGCCGACGAGGGGTGAGAGAAGTTGGTAATATGTGAAGTGTTATGAGATCATCGAGGATCTCCTCCTTCCTGTGTTTTATTTTAGGTTACCCACATTTGAAGGCCCTAGCCCCGGCCCACAAACTCGTCTTAGTAAAAGTTTTACTTTTTCTATACATTTGTGGGGCTGAGCTTCCAGGTTAGGTTACCCTCTCCCTATTGGAGATCACATATATACACATACAGTTCATATATATATATAGAGAGAGAGAGAGAGAGAGAGAGAGAGAGAACGAGAGAGAGATTTTTTGGAAAGCATTGGGGTTGGTAAAAGCAGTCTCTCATCTTGTTGCATGCAATGTTGCAAGGCGCAAGATTGCAAGTTGCAATGTTACAAGATGTAATGTTGCGATGAACATGCAATTGCATTGCATTCTCACATTTTGCGGGTATACTATTGACGCACGGCTCGTTTGACAAATGAGAAAGCAATTCACATAGTGAGAGAGAGAGAGAGAGAACATATATATACCGGTATATATATATATATATATAATTCTTCCTATTCCATTTAACTATGACTATGAATGCATCGATGATTATATATGCACCAGGTGATTACAAATGATCTTCCCGATTTTAAAAAATTATTATGGAAAAACTAACAACGCTACAGCGAAAAGCAAGATATACAAATAAAGAATATTTCAGGGAATTTTTATTTGGAATACTGAACAAGTCAGAGATAGCCATAAAGTTAACGTGTTTTGTGCTCTTACCGCTGAGAAAGTTTACGGTCCATTCTTCTTTTTGCTGAACAAACAATTAACGGTATCATTTACCGCGATATGCTACAGCTCTGGCTGATGCCCCAGCTGCTAGAGGACAAAGCTGATCTGTGGTTTGAGCAGGATGGTGCGCCACCTCATTTCCACACACATTCCTGAATAAGAAATTGCCTGATCGTTGGATCGGGCGTGGGGAGGGGCCCATTCCTTGGCCGGCTCGTTCGCCCGATCTAACACCCCTTGACTTCTTCCTCTGGGACTATGTAAAAAATGAAGATTTTCTTCCACCAATGGCAACAACTTTGGAACGGAAAGGAAAGGATACTTGAGGCTGTTAGAAAAGTTCAGTATGATATGCTACAAAATGTATGGAGGGAAACAGAATACCGCTTTGATGTCTGCACAGCCACAAAAGGAGCTCATATTGAACTTTAATAGCTTGTAAATAAAACTTTTTGAGTTCCTCTTTATTTGTATATCTTGCTTTTCGCTTTAGCTTTGTTAGTTTTTTCATAATAAATGTTTAAAATCGGGAAGATCATTTGTAATCATCCGGTATACACCTTGGTTAGTTACCTTGGTTTTGCTTCCACCCAAATTTTTCATTCTGACGTCAAGCTTGTTACTCCACCTTAGAACTATGATTTAACGTGAAATGTGAACCACGACCCATCACCGGTGGTCAGAAATTACACTGTCCTGACTCGGCCTCACGACCTTCCGACCAGCGGCCCAACGTCTTAAACACTAGGCTACCCAGGGTACCCACTTATCTACCTACCAATTTTTTTATTGTATGGAAGGATGAACAGCTGGGTTCGCTGCCGTTACCGGATCTCGAACCTGGGGCCAGTGGATTCGTAGTCAGCGATGCTAACCACTACACCACCGAGGCGCATCTGATATACATATACTACATATCAGAAATTGGTGTTCCTTGGGAACCTTATTCTAATGAGGAAAATGAAGACTTCACAAAATTCTTCGCATCTTTATTTAATCCAAAGGTTTCGTTCCATCCTAGGAACATCTTCATTGGAACAAATTAAAAATTGAAAACTGTAATTAAAACTGTATTTAAACTTTAAAAGACAAAAACAAAAATACAGAATAAAAGGAATGTAAAAGTCGTACTGTAAACATTATAAAAAAAAAGCCCACAAAACACACCTTCAACAAGAGCTGCCGGAAAGAGACTGGAGCCACATTAAAGAGAAAATGGGAAAACATCTCGGAAAATAGTTGGTTGGTCATTTAATTGGATGGTTATTCCATGTAAAGTTTAACAGATGAAATCTGTTCATTAAGCGATGGCCTATGATTTTTAATGTACAGAGATTCCAGTATTTTCAAGCTAAGGTCTTCCGAATTAGTTTTGAAGATTGGAAAATTGTTTAAGACTAAGGTATGAGAAGTATGAAAACGATGATTTTACTAATAGCTGAATACTCTGGTTTTCATAGAGGTTGACCAGTTCTGGGCGAAATACCTTTATGCTTACTGATCCTAAGTTTTAATTGTAAAGTGGTTTGATCCACGTAGAGGGATTGATACTCCGCACACTTATAAAGGTATATAACACAGGATCGTATAAGCTTGGGTAATTATTCTTAATGGCGAAAGTGGACTTGAAGGCAATTCATATTAATATTAAAATATATAAAATGACATTGAGGATAAGTTTCTAACAAAATCTCCTTAGGTGATTTGTTTAATTTATGAGTATGTGGTCCAAAATATTGCAGTCTGACAAACATTTTCATCTTTCATATGTCCGGAGTTAAAGTTTTGGATTGAAAAATGTTCTGTAAGAAAGCATGAAGATATCGGTGAGGGAAAGAATTTACTTTAAAGAATGACCTCAGATATTCCATTTCATTATGAAAAGAGGGCCAAGAAGAGCAGATCCTTAAAGTTCTATTAATTTTGCATGTCAAACTCGCCAATTTGAACTTTAAAAGTGTAAAAGTAAAGAAAATGGTGCCCAACAAAGTAGTCGTCTTCTTCCTGAATACAGAGGTCTTAAAACAATTGTAGTTAAGTAAAACTGTGATATCCATAAAGTTTAACTTATCATTTTCATTTAATACAGTAAATTTAATATTCGGATGACGAGAATTAACGTAATCAAGGAAGAGCGGGCCCAGCGTTTTGTCCCTAAAAAGTAAAAAACAATCATTGACATACCTTTTAAAAACTACGGTAGAGCGTCCCTTGCGGAACCCATACTGACGATCTGAAAGAAGATTGTGAGAAGAGAGGTGTTTAACCCTTTACCGCCGGAAATTTTGTAGGGTTAAGTTATGAATGCATGTATTTGACATGTTACAAATTTGTCCATTTGGGCGGTTAAGGGTTAAGAATCCACCTATTAAGAAGAAATTCAAAAACTTTAGAAAGGCAAGAAATCAAAGCAGTTGCACGATAGTTGGAGGGTTGAGAGCGGTTACCCTTCTTTGGGACAGGCTGAATGAAAGCGAACTTCTAGTAGGAAGGAAAAGTACCAGATGAAAGAAGACGAAAGAGTTCACCTAGGCAGGGTGTTAGCACAGAAGCACAGTTCTTGCGAACAACAGGAGGAACGCATCAGGACCGTACCCCTTCCTAGAGTTGAGCCCAGATGAAGGAATTTTTGGCCAGTCAAATAAGAGATTTTGCACGATTCCTCCCAGAAATATGAGCCAAGTGAGAGTCAGGAGTTGGATGGCGACGGTGCCTTCTGAAAGTCTTATCTCTGATGCGGATAGCATTAGAGGAAGCAAAATTAAACCAAGGTTTTTTGCATTAGTAGTAGTAGGAATTGAATATGGAATCTACGCTCCCATGCCGAGAGAATCACCTCCGGCCATGGAAGCAGTAATCATTCCATAGGAAATCAGAGAAGTACTGCCCAAGGGCCTCCCAATCAGCAGCGCCAAAATGCCAAAGGCGCCTCCTCTTGAGAGGATCCAAAGGTCGAATTGGAGCGATAGGACAGGAAACAAATATAATATTGTGGTCGGAGGAGTCCAACGGAGAAAAACGTTTGAGGGAGAAAGAACAAGGATGAGTGGTGAGAAATAAACCCAAAATGTTGGGCCTATCTCCAAGGAGATCGGAAGTACGAGTAGGGTGCTGTACAGTCTGCTGTATAAATTGTAAGTAGTTCATCAGGGGTGTCAGTAAAATGGTAGGAAAGCGAAAGGTGGTGGTGAACATTGAAATCTCCTAAAGTGGAGATTTCAGCAAAAGTAGAGTGAGATAGAATGTATTCCACTTTGGAAGTATTGTAGTCAAAGAGTTTTAGATAGTCAGTAGAATTAGGAGAAAAGAAGACAGAACAGATGCACTTAGTTTGAGATCGGCAATTAAGCCGTAGCCAGAGGGTGTAGATTGTAGAATTCGGCGATTCAAGTTCAGGAAGTTTCTGCAAGTTAGGTCGTTGCGTACATATACGCAACATTCACCTTTGGAATTAAATTGCATATAAAGAAAGTAGGTGGGTACAGAAAAGGGGTTGCTGTCAGTTGTCCCAGACACCTGCGTTTCAGTGCGGAAAAGAAGGTGAGGTTTAGAGGGGGAGAGATAGTGTTTAACAGATTTTCTAAAAATTCATTTCTCATTCTCCGCAATATTTCATTTCCTGATTTGTGAGACATACTATACACGAACTCTCTTAATTTTACAAATTTGGTCGTGGCTTTACAGATGGGGCAACCTCTGTCTCCCACTGCCAGGGAGTTCAAGATCAAAAATGTTCCTGCCAATGAGTATTTCGTCGCTTGCGTTGTGTCCCTCGAAGAGATGGACATTAAATTGGAAAGGTGAAGATTTTCAGTGTTTCCATACTTAGCTTACACTACTTAGTAACCAGAAGTTATATTGAAATGTTATATTCTGTAGGGATGCGTACAGAAACGAGCAAAGATCACGTTGAATGCGACCTGCATGTAATTCCCATGCAAATGGTTGTTAATCTAGAAAAAAAAATGGTGTTATTTGGTTTGAAATGCATATATAAATTATATAACTTAATTGTTGCAAGTAAAATATTTCCCTATTTTTAATTCGTGCTTGCACATTAACGCATGAAAAACTTATGCGTCTAAGGAGCTGTTGTCAACCGCCTTTAAAATAGCTCTTCCGCATGAGTATTATAAATGGTCACTTTAAACTGTAATTCACCGGAAAATAATTTATACAACGGTATAATTTGCTTTTTTTAACTTGCATATATTGCAACCCTTTGTATGTATGAGTTTCCTTACCCGCCTGAATATTGTTTAGTTTTAGAACTGTTCCCCGAGTAAAAAACAGTTTAAATTTGACTCGTTATTTGGAACAGCGTCCCATTCGGTCAGTGCATGGAAATTCGGACCGGAGATTCCAACGGGAAACTGTCGACGCATATGGACAAGATCATCATCGCCGCCTCCGCGTCCATCTGCGGAACCGTGATCATCGCAGTGATCATCTTCATCTGCTGTTACAGAGGCAAAACGAAGCCAGAAAACGAGAAGGAGGGAATCCCCGCGGTGCTGAATCCTTCGTCGCCGCCCCTCGCTTCCCTTGGTGCCCTCAGCAGCTCGAAGGCAGACTGGGACACGATTTCAATGTATTCTCAGAGATCAATTCCCAGGGCAAGAATGTACCACCACATGGACAAAGGTAAACAAGCACTTTTATCAAACACTGCACAGTCAGCCAGTCACAGATAACATAACCAAATGTTGGCTTAGCGTGCATTCCAAACCACAAATGGAGTATAACTAGCAGATTATATAATTATATAATTCACATGGACCGACTTATTTCAGAACTTTCATTGCATTCTAATCACACAAATGTCTGTGGAATCATCATGTGAATTAACTGAGACTTTACTACAACTTGTGCACCCACAGTAGCTGGCTTGCATACCACTTGGTATGGGACTTATTTTTAAGATTTACCGAATTGTAAACAAAAGTATAAACTTCATTAATAGGGTTAAATAGCCATTGAGAATAATTTATGGGAAGTTTATCAACAGGATGTTCAAGAAAATGGTAAATCTCATACAAACTTCCTCTTTCCTTTTTGCTGTTAAAAATGGTAAGGATATAGTCTAGTGTTTATAATATCATTGGTTTTATTGGCATCACAAATTAATTTGATTAATTCGCTTTCGTATAAGAAAAAAAAAAAAAATCGGAACAGATTTCAATACTAAGAAATTATTAAAATAATCGGAATTTTGTTATCCAAAACGTTCGTGATGCCTTTTCTTATTTTCAGTTTTTACAGTTTAAGTACATATACTTTATTCTACCTGTAATTGTGTACTGTATTTGCAAATTTAATTCCTCATTTTATTTCCGATCTATTTTTGTCCCTGTTGGATCAGATTCACCTTTCAGTAAATCCCTCTCTGAAATAATCTCACGATTAAAGCTCTGAAACAAGTCGGTCAGTGTGAGAAGGGTATAAGAGTAGACTAGGCTGAAGCAGATCAATTTTTTAAACAATTGTTTATTATTTTATATTTTAAGTTGTATAGGGTTACTTACTGACCTAACAGCCAATTTACATACAAAATACAACGTTAACCTTATCGATTTTGTCGTTATCATTACCTCGTAGAAGACACAAGGTCGCATATATCCCAGATTTCAACTAAGTCTCGCCCTCGATCGCTGGCAGATGGTCAGAGCCAAAGGTCATTCTCAGGAATGAGTGGAGTTCATCTTCCAAATACGCATTTCGCTTCTCCACTCTCCTTATCACGACCAGGTAATAATATAAATATGTATTTTTTTCTACCAGAACACATAATTCTCCTCTTTGTGCTTCATGTAGGCTTTCATACCATGGGGTAGTGTTATTAAAAAGTAGCGTTTAATTTAAACGCATAGCAGCATATGAATCCTGGTTAGGAATTCACGGGTCCCACAGACCCAACACGCAATTCATTTCTGACCCATGATTTCCTATTAAGGGTTAAGCAACGAGTGAGATAAACACACAAATAATTTATCTTCTTTAAAACATCCTGTGTCTGCGAGTTAAACCAAGCATGAAGTTCGAGTGTGGGAAAAGTATTAGCAGTGATAGTAGGTCCTACAATATTATGTTAACTCCGGACCTATCAAATTTGCAAGTCAGAGATGACAAAAAGGGATCTTAACATTCATTAAAGTGACTTATACTACTTCAAATAATACCTGATTATTATTATTATTATTATTATTATTATTATTATTCAAAAATATTATCAGAAGATAAAAGTTTCCGACATTTACTAAACAATAATTTTAGTTCCTACTCTAATATTGCGTACGATCGGACCAAGTACAGACATGCTTATTTAACTTAATCCTTAAACCCTACCCGGGGTACTGGTGTAACCCATTACCCCGTGTAGCATAACTTTTAGAATGGGTGTGGATTAAGGGTTAACGGAACAACCATTCCATATCTTCATTCTGTCTTCACCAAATAGTTTTAACCCTTTCATACCCAAATTAAGTCGAAAAGTAAAAAAAAAATTTGGGATATAAAAATCGTTTAATTGGACCCAAAATAACTGAAAAATATATTTTACAAAGTTTTATTGTTCATAATTAATAAAATACGAAATGTGTTAAATTTCACACATTGGGAACTGGAAGGTCTAAAATTGCTTCCAAAGTTAACGATGAAAATTTCACACACTGGGCATTAAAGGGTTAAGACTCATTGTTGTTGTTGTTGGTTAGCTGATCAGCCGACCCTGAACGAGCAAGCCGGCTGCACGCAGGTAACCGATCAATAAGACTCGTTATAAGCATCTCTGATTAAGAATGAAATATTGTAGCTTATCTTATAAAATCATATAATTCATGATACTGATTATGAATGAGGTCGCTTCAGATTATAAGGGTGTGGAATTTGGAAGAGAATGAAATGCATGACCTGGTTTGAATAGTTCGGTGCTTACTTAGCTCATAGAAGAATGCCCGCGAAAATTATTCTAGCTTGAGGAAATATATCACTTGGTTTGACTTAGATTGTTCTAATGGTCGTTACATGTAAGATCCTTACGGATTATGCTCAAAATAAGTCTTCCTAAAGAGTTTTTGTTCCTTTACCACGTAATTTGCATGACTTGCTTCAACCTACAATAAGACCCTTATTTGATACACTTATTTCTCGATAGACATCTTTCTTTAACTGCTAATAAAATTGCTTCAAAGTGGAAAGTGGAAAAAACTGTATATTATTATTATTATTATTATTATTATTATTATTATTATTATTATTATTATTATTATTATTATTATAGAAATAAATCAAAATCCTTCATTTAGAGATTATCACTCATTCTTTTCAGTAAGAAGTTAAAAATTGAAAATATTATTTTCAGTAAGAAGTTAAAAATTGAAAATATTTGAAAATATTAAAAGTAAAGATTTATTTTCATTTTTTAATGATATATTTTATTTATATATTCAGATCTTCATCTTTCGCGCCAATCTCTCGCTCAATTTGGTACCTCCCAGTTCGGCTCGGGCTACCCCCATTTCGCTAACGGGGGAATGATTTCCAGGGCCACTTCTCAACGAAGTGAACGTCGGAGATCCTCTAGGTCCAAACCTCGCGAAAGGACCAGTTCCAGATTGAGTCACGCAGGATCCTCTCATTCCCTAACTGGGTATGACACTGACGGATGGACAGATCACGACATGGACATTTATATGGCCAGAAATCCCACCCGAGGAGGCCTCGTTCAATTATAGGAGCGACATGACTTCATACAATTTTCTAAATTCTTAATGGATGACCTTAATAAACTACATAGTTTATTTCTTTGACTTTATACACAGAAATGTGTAAACAGGTTGTTCGCCGAAATAGTTGTGCAGTCTATGTCAAATAGATTTCAAGGCGTTTGGCATATTTTTGGGAAATGAATTAGATTATTCTGATCTTCATTTAGCAATCAATCCCTTTGAAATACTTGACCCATCAAAATTATCAGGAAACAAAAACAAACTCCGTAGAGTTTTTCATGCTTTTATTAACAATTAAGTTACTTTTAGAAATAAAAATTATACCTCAATAAATACCGCAGACCGTAGATCATTTTGCCAAAGTATGTACTTCGTTAAACGTAAGTTCTAAACTTTAGGTCCTCCTTCTTGTGGTTAAGGTGCCAAATTGTCACCGACGAAACCTCTTATTTTGAAATAACTTTATTTCATTGAAAATATGTCATTGGTTTTGTTGGAATTGCAAATTAATTGGATTAATTCGCTTTTGTATAAGGAAAAAAAATAAAATCAGAACAGATTTCAAGACTAAGAAATTACTAAAATAATCACGTTCGTGATGCCTTTTCTTATTTTCAGTTTTTACAGTTTAAGTACATATACTTTATTCTACCTGTAATTGTGTACTGTATTTGCAAGTTTAATTCCTCATTTTATTTCCGATCTATTTTTGTCCCTGTGGGATCAGATTCCCCTTTCAATAAATCCCTCTCAGAAATAATCTCACGATTAAAAATGTCCCTTCCTCCGAAAAAAAGGATCATTGAATTATCAAGAAATTTAAGATTTTAATTTCTCATACAGTTCATATACAAATTCTTAAAAGATTATTTCGAAACTTTCTCTTTATTTCGTGACTAGAGAAAACTTTTCAGGAAATTACTCAAAGGAAAAAGTCCTACTCATAAATGATTTACTTAAAAGCTCTAGTAAACTTTTCATTTTCCTTTTCTCGTGATCTTTCCTGGAAAGATCACATATATTCTCTTCCCAAAACAGCTTCTAAGTGGTTAGGTGTTCTGTACCGCCTCCGCAGTTTCTTCACCCCAACTCAGTTGTTGTCTCTGTACAGGGGTCTTGTTCGCCCCTGTATGGAGTATGCTTATCATGTATGGGGTGGTTCAACCCTCACAGATTTATTTGACCGGATAGAATCAAAGGCTTTTCGTCTCATCAATTCCCCGCCTGTTACTCACTGTCTTCAATCTCTCTCTCTTCGCAGCAATGTTGTCTCACTCTCTCTTTACTATCGCTATTATAACGGACATTGCTCTTCTGAACTCTTTACCTGCATGTCTCCTCCTTTAAGGAGAGCATGCAGCACCAGACTTTTTACACTTTCTCATTCCTTTTCTGTCCAACTCTCTAACGCAAAGGTTAATCGGTATTTTCAATCTTTCATCTACTCAACCGGTGAACTCTGGAACAATCTTCCTCAATCCATCTTTCCTCCTGTCTATGACCTCCCATCTTTCAAACTCAGAGTGTCTAGGCATATTGAAAGCCCCGACCTTGATTTTGGCTCTCTTCTTCTATGGGGGGGGAGGGGCGATTTTGCGGCATTCGCCCTTGGCTCCTCCTGTCTGCATAAAAATTCAGATTCAGTACTGCGATGATAATGCAGTTGCATTTTTATTTATAAATGAAGCTCACATATATTTTTCTTAGTTAAAAACCAATCGACATGTTCAGAATGAATTTGCATCAGTTTTGCAAAAGTGGGGTCCTTAAACATAGCCAACGAATTCAACAAGTCAAATCACCATTCATGCAAGTTCATACTCATAAGAATATTTAAGACAAAGTAAACATTAACCGAAACACCTTTTAAAGGAACGCTATGGTAGAAGAGGAGCAGATGTACATAAATTTATGTTTATAATTCAACCATTTTGAGCATATGTTAATTTTAAAACTTAGTTAAACTTTAACTTAACATTGTCTGTATTTTTCAATATATGTATCAACGTACATCCGTAACTTGCACAGTATCCAATAGTTCCGGAGCTTAACCCGAACTCGTAAATTAACCTATCCCTGAACCGGATACAAAAGTACACCCAAAATTCTTATTTAAATTATAGAATTTTACAATTCTGAAGTGTAACCATCTGAAGATTATATGCTTGGGACTTTAGTTAGTCCCATTTAAGAGGTAGAAAATGATTTAACTCTCAGATCAGTTCATTTTCATGTTCATTGACGCGTTCATTCAACCGCAAATATATTTATAGCATTTCTGGAACTTAAACCATCTCTAATTCACAGTAAAATAGGGTGTTAAAAAGAAACTGTCCAATGAATTATCAATGACTTATACAGGGTGTCCCACAAGTCCACGTCTTTTCTAATATCATTACTTCTGCACAATAGATGGGGACTTCTCGGACACCCTGTATATGTGTGTATAACGCCTTCATATTTTTATCTGTGGGGAAAACTTAAACACGATGTGTATGTGAATAATCTATGCATCTTAGACGAATTAAAGCAAGGGATTTCTCACATCATCCGGAACATACAACCGGATGAAATGAACCACATGTTCACAACATGAACCAGCGTTGAGGCGAGGGTGAGTGCTTTCAGCAATTGCCTTAACTCTCTCACAACTTTCGTGCTAATCATTTTTGTTATTGTTTTATTATTACAATCAGATTTATGCTAATACTACTACAATAATACTAATAATAATAATAATACTAATAATAATAATAATAATAATACAAATGGTGATCCACGGGAGAGTTTCTCTTTGAACACTCCCTATATGCCACTTACTGGAATACAAACATCGATGCATAAAAATTACGTATTGTAATTTTTATATCTCTCTTTTAATGAGAATAAAAAAATATATACACTAGGTTCCAAATTATTAGGCAGATTACACTTTCTCCACTGTTTTCAAAAGTATTTCCATCAATTTCAATGAAATTTATAGCAAATAATCACTATACCGTATATAGCAGCATTGATGATATTCATTTCGATAAAATATTTTCATAATTAAAATAATTCTTTCATGTTATTGAAAAATATGTAAACTATGGTGTCCCAAATTATTAAGAAAGTATTATATTTACAGATCTAAATTGTGAAAATGGATAAGAAGGATTGGACCCTAACTGAGAAAAGAAAAATAGTGAAGCTACTCGCAAAATATCAACTCTATTGAAATTGCGAAGTAGCTAGGCAGGGATCATTGAACTGTAAAAAAGTTTGTAGTGGAGGGTACCAAACTCAGGCAGCGAAGTGATAAAGGAGCTATAAGAAAAGTGAGAAGGTGGCAGATATCTGTAATCAAGCGCGAAGTTGCGAAGCATCCATTGTCCTGAAGTAAAGATGTTTTTGAGCAGGCTGACATACATAATGTACCAAGAACATCTCGATATAGAATCTTCTAAACAATTGGCAAAACGTATAAACCTACAATTCAGCCACCATTAACACCCAGGCACAAGAAGCAGCGTGTTGAATGGGCGCGTCAGTACGTGAAAACAAATTTTAAGACTGTATTGTTCACCGATGAATGCAGAGCAACCCTTGATGGACCTGATGGTTGGTCAAGAGGATACATTGCTAAAGATTCTTCTGCATTCATCAGTGAACAATACAGTCTTAAAATCTGTTTTCACGTACTGACGCGCCCATTCAACACGCTGCTTTTTGTGCCTGGGTGTTAATGGTGGCTGAATTTTAGGTTTACACGTTTTGCCAATTGTTTGGAAGATTCTATATCGAGATGTTCTTGGTACATTATATGTATGCCAGCCTGCTCTAAAACATCTTTACTTCAGGACAATGGATGCTTCGCAACTTCGCGCTTGATTACAGATATCTGCCGCCTTGTCACTTTTCTTATAGCTCTTTTATCACTTCGCTGCCTCAGTTTAGTACCCTCCACTACAAACTTCTTTACAGTTCGATGATCCCTGCTTAGCTACTTCGCAATTTCAATAGATTTGATATTTTCAGCTAGTAGCTTCACTATTTTTCTCTTCTCAGTTAGGGTCAAATCCTTCTTCTTACCCATTTTCACCATTTAGATCTGTAAAGAGAATACTTTCTTAATAATTTGGGACACCATATTTTACATATTCTTCAATAAAACGAAATAATTATTTTAATTATGAAAATATTTTATCGAAATGAATACCATCAATGCTGCAGTTAGGGTGTTTCAAAAAAATGAAATTTTAAAAATTTATTCTCTCATCATTTAAAATTATTCCATTTCATACAAAACTAAAAATTATAAACTTTCATTACAATACAACAAAAATAAAAGGTGCCTCAAGAGAGCCAAAGTTTTTTCCAAGATAGTATTATTCATGAATGTTAAAATTACTGTTTTTGTTTTATTAAGATATTTCAGATAGCGGTATTTCTCAAATGTAATGACTATCACAGTACAGTTGACTTCTTGACGTTTGGAAACAATTTCCGGTGTTGCTTCACACATTGGATGAGACATTGGTACTGCTTCTCATCTTTTGTCAATTTCCCCGAGGAGAGCTCACCGAGAGCTACAGCTCTCTCCGCTGTATCGTTCACGACTTGTAAAGAACCAACAATTTTTTTTGCTACTTTGTAATTTTCATCCTCTTCCCATAAAGCTGGATCGTTCTTCAGAAAGGTTAGATCAAGGTTCAGTTTGCTGAAGAACTTCTTTGTTGCTGTTGTAACGTAATGATGTAAGGGTTTCCATGTTCCATCACTAGATGCCTTAAGACGCCTACCTTTTTCACGATTTTCCAATGCAATTACCATTTCCTTTTTTTCGCGAATGTCCACCTCATCGTCAAAGAAGCTGAAAGCAACCAACTTTTCTCCTAAGTACCACAAGTGTCTTTTGAAAACATTGAGAACTGCTTCCGCAAGCTCACGATCATGGAATTCATTGAGCCTTGCCATATATGCTAGATCTAGATGAGGAGAGGAGATTCCCAATGGAGCAGTGAACCAGGCTACCAGATACACACGGACAACAAAAATCACAAACCTTGTGATTCCTCTTATTTCTCTGGCAGTTATATTCATTTGATGTCGGAAAAGAAATAATTTGGTGGCATAAATGAGCTTTGACATCCATCTTGCTCTGTGTATGGCTCCAGGCCTTTTGAATTTAATACCTCCTGGCGGAGTTTCACCTAGAACTATAATCCACAGCTCCAGCAGTTCCCGGTAATCTTCTCTTGGTTGCTCATCTTTAAGTATTGTTGTAGCAAAAGAAATCAACTGAGTGACATTTGCATCTTCCAGCTCCCCTTGAAGGGGTGTGAAAGATGAGAGATCAAGGGATTTCCAGCTTTCCTTAAATCTCTTAAACAACAGGATTTCTGGTCCTGTAGATAATCCCATCAAGAAAGTGTAGGCCTTTTCGACTTGAAGTTCGAATATATGGTGACGACATGCAAGATTCAACAACTCCCTTCCAAGTTTATTTTCAATAAGGATGCATGCACCACCACGTCCACCCGTATTTGACGGTGTTGTATCAAAGCTCATGGCATTCACCGAGTCTTGAAGATTGAAATTTCGTAATGTAGAAACCACCGCATCAGCTTGAGCAACACCAGTTCCAGATGAAATTTTTGGAATGGCAAGTATTTCTTCGACACCATCACCAGATACAATAATTGGCAGTCTATCTACCTTTTCTTTACCAGTCAAATCAAGCATAATTTTTCCATCCCAGTGAACAACAAGCACCTTATTGACCAAGGATTCTTTAATTTTCTTTTCATGCTGTATTGCAGCTTCTAGGCGGTGCTTCTTTCTGGCTCTGTATACCGTTGAATGGCTGACGGAAATCTCAGGACGCTGAATCACTTGACTCCTTATTAGTGACGTTAGGAGATGAACAGCCTCCCTATCACTTATGAAAGTTCTGTCTAGAGTGGCGCAGAGGTCTGGAGTCATGATGGACTTTTGTTTTTTTGCAATTGAAGTTCCCCCAGTTGTACCTCCAACAGTTGGCAAGTAATCAGAATCATGAGAAGAGGAGGAACTCTGTATCTGATTTAGTAGAATCACTTGTTTTAGTCGAATCCACAGTTTTTGATGTGCTTGCTATTTCTTTCTTGCATCTTTGTTTTCTCTTTTCTTCATTTGCTACTCTTTCAAAACGTCGCGTGAGCTATATCAAATAGATTTGGGAAAGTGCTGATAAAATCTTCTCTTTTCTTGTTTTCTGTAGTAGAACTTCGTTTTATTCTTTTGTAGCTGCTTCCATGTGGCATACAAACCTTCAATTTTTGTAATAACATGTTGTTTGGGTCTAGTTGGGATTCTGGCTTTGTTCCAGAATAGCAATATTTCATCAAAAGTTTTGTTGGCTGCTTCTTTAATTGTGTCATTCTCTTCCCGATGGAAGTAATAAAATCGCTTCAGGACATCTCCAATACATGGTAACTTAGATCCCCTGATACTGTGAGCGAGACTGCTCCCTATAAGAAAAATTTCTTGTCTTTTTTGCCTAGCTGCCATGAATCTGAAACAAAAGAATTATATGAAAGTTATCAACATACTGTTACTGTTTCATAACTGTTTCTATTTAGTTTATTTTTATTAACTTAAGAAATGTAGTGTTGGTGGGTCAACTAGTGACAAGTTAAAGAGCAAAACACAATTCCAACAAACTAATTTCCAACAATACTACAAAATAATTTTATGTGCTCAATTAAATAAAAAAAATAAAAAATTTCGAGAACATTCCTTAAGCTTTACGTACCTAATATTACATTTATAAATAATGAATTTGAATATAAAATAACTAAATAACGGCATATAATGCTGAAAATAAATTGTTATTAATTTCTCAAGTTTGTCAGATTTTAAAATAATCATCTTGTTATGAAAGTAGTTGTTATTTATAGATTTTACCCAAGCAAGCCAAACTTTACAAGGCATGAGGCACCTTAAGATGTTCATTAAACTTCACAAAATTCCATAACATCAGTTTACACAACTAATCGAATATTTTGAGAAGGTGAGACTTTAAAAAAAAAAAAAAAAAAATTAAACCCTTATAAGGGTGAAACACCCTAATGCTGCTGTATATATTGATTATTTGCTATAAATTTCATTGAAATTGGTGAAAAACTTTTGAAAACAGTGGAGAAAATGTAATCTGCTTAATAATTTGGAACGTAGTGTTTTATATATATATATATATATATATATATATATATATATATATTATATATATATATATATATATATTATATATATACTGTATTTTATTTATTTATATATATAATATTATATATAATATATATATATATATATATATATTTATATATATCCATGTATGTGGGTGTTCCTTTGAGCAAAAGTAAATAGTGAATATTAAAAATAATTAATCTATTCTTTATTTATTTGTATGCTCATATTGAAAATATAACTGTTTTGTGCAATATTGTATTCATAAAATAAATATAGAGTAGTCTTAGATTTCATATATTAACATAAAACTTTGTAAACATACTGTAAATATGTTAACATTTATCCTGTGTAAATCTATAAAAAATTAAAACTTACGCTAGACGATTTTATTCAGTCTCTGAAAGACCTCTGTGCAGTAACTACGCAGAGACAGCCGAAGTTACGTCAGTTTTGATGGAATTAATGTTTCTTTTCATTTACCGATGAAGCAATTCCAAGCAACTGACTCAAAAAAATTCTAGAAATTTTAAACGTGACGTAACATACGTCCCATCTATTTTTCGTTAACACAATTTTGCGTCTAAAGTTTTTTTCATTTTTGCTACTATAACGAATAGTTTTCAAAAGATACTAGAAGTAAATGTCAAATTCCTATGATATGGCGCAAGCGCTAAGGAAACCTACACATGTGCAATGAAGGCATAACTATAAAAAATAAATTCTCTGAACAGGCATTAGTTTGAGGCTCTGAGTTATTTTTCCAGTCTTAAATACTGTATAATAAATTTTAGTAAATATATTTTTAGGAAAGGAAAATCATATTTTATGTTAACTTATTATAAAACTAGGGTGTGTCAATTTTAGTAAAGTCAACAATTCAAAAACTACTAATGCTCAATTGATGTCATATTATCTAGCAAACTTAGAAATATCTTTAGTGTTGTTGAAAAAAGCCATTTACCTACTTATATTTCACCATAAAGGTTTGAAATATAACCTAAATATGACTGTAGCATCGTATATCAATGTGCCATTGATATGTATGGTCAACTTTGGTTATTTTTGGTGTGCAGTATGGTTTCTAAGTTTCACATAGTCACAAATGCTGGAGTTTTGATTGTGAATGCATGTGTTTTCCCTCCTTTTCGACAATTTTGATTACTTCGTAATGTAAATATTGTGTAATTCAAATTATTCGAAATGTTATGGTGTGACCCAAACTTTCTGTATATTTTGATATGATAGATATATGAAATTGTCATTACTTTCAATAATTAAGTCTTGTACCTATAACAACACAACCTTTTATCTGAGCTTAGAGGCAGATATTGAGAATTTCAATTAACTAAATTGAGGGGTCCCGCGTCTTAAGGTACCTAAGCGCCAAAATTAAAATTCGCCAGAAATCGCCTCAAAAGTTCAGCAATATTCTCGTAATAGTATCTCTGTTATTAATTGAGTTAGAACGTTCATTTTTGGCTAAATTAGAGTTCTAAGTATGCTAATGAAGATGTTGCTGAGTTTTTGGAATAGATTTTCATATTTTATATTTTATATATATTTTTTTTTATTTTTTGATATTCTTATTATGCCGAACTTTGGGTGCGATTTCTGGCACAGAATGATTCCATTGATTTTTCATCACTATCACTAGCACGGTGAGACATTGCTGCACACGTTGATAATAGTTAGAAGCCGGGTGAATAGAATAATCCACGCAATATTCAGCAATATGAGCACGAACACAGGACGCCTGCTAACAGCAACGCGAGTCTTAAGGTACTGGCGGGATGTTTGTGTCGTGTCCCTCTCGGCACGTGGAGCGGGTGGCCAATCAGAAAGCAGAGCGGCGTGGCTGCCATGTTTTCACTGGCTCGCGCTCCTCCTGCTGTTCCCGCCACCCAGAGACCGAGCGCCCCATCCCCACCCCCATCACCTCCCACCAGTTGAACGGGATATTGGGGCTTTAAGACGCGCATCACACCTGGGCGGCAGAGCCCAGCTGGCGATAGAGGACAAAAAAGTAGTTCGCTTCATAAGGTGTTCAACCATACTTCTAGTGTCGTAAGGTCATTATAACCCAAACCACGCGATAGAGGAAGGGTGAAAATAGTGATATCCATCAAAAACACGTTTTCGCTTGTGGTGGCGCTTAGGTACCTTAAGACGCGCGACCCCTCAATTTTATGTAATCATAATCAGTAGGCCTAAACAAATTTCAATGACATTTCTTTTGTTCACAGGTCCACAGGATGAGTCAATTGAGTCAGAAAGAAATCAGAACCCGAAGCAAATCAAGTTGTCACCTAAGTCATTTGGTGGGGACTGGGAGGGAATTTTCCCCTGCTGAGCTGCCCACAGCCAGAGATCTGCTGAGGTATGGTTTGTTGAGGAGAGAGATGAGTGAGGAAGACAGGAGGAATTACTCAGTTAATGACCTGATTAACAACGGCATTGTTCCAGGGCTACTGGCTCAGTGGAGAAAGGCCAACGCTCTATTCACAGGACCTGTAATCAACACTGAAGTCAGGATCAGGGAAGGCACTGTGGATTGTCTGTGACTTGCACACTGAGGAGCTGAGTCTCAGACACCTGGTGACTGCACTGGATGGCAAGACATTGAGCAACAACAAGTAGTCTGGGCCCCTAGGGAAGAAGTTAGACACTGCCACTGAGCTGGAGATCAACCCAAACTTCACGAGGATCACTGTTGGTCCTCCTCTACCCCATCTCAGTCAGGAGGTAGTCAAGGACCTCAGCACAGACCAATCATATGGCTACAGAATCATCACTGCCATCAGATCGGGAGAGGTACCTCAGAGTCTAGCTCTCCTGGAGATTGGGCCAGTCTGTCACAGTAGGTGGCTCACTACGGCTCTAAGGTTCTGCAGATTGTGGATTTCCAAACATGGGCTGAAGGGTAGGAACCTGAAGAATCTGAGGATAATGTGGAATTCATAGTGGGAGTCTACATGTCAAACTGGTTCAACATCAAGTTAAATCACAGCTGGGTGGAGGGTCCCAGGCATGTACCGTACAAGCTGGAGCTGCTCAGAAGTCAGAAGAAGGAGGTGATAGGAATAGTGATGCCTACAGTGAAGCGATCAGCTTGGTATGCACACTCTGAGGCTGTGCTCCAGGCCATGCTGTGCAGTGAGGTGGACGAGGAGACGAGGGTGGCAGTGAAGAGGATACTGGAAATGAGAGGTGAAGGAGATGAGGACATACAGGTAGGAGACTGCAGTGTCAGACTCAGAAAGACTCCTGACATCAACCTAGATGTCACCAAACTCTCGGAGCTTATTGACTGGAACTCTGGCGTGACTGAGCCTCCTCTGACCTGCTCCCTCACCACTGCTGCAATCAAGGAGTTTCTGGATAGACCAATGGAAGTTCCTGCATGGCCCTCACACACACATTCAGTAGAGAGGTGTGTAAGGATGACAACTGAAGCAACATAACATGTTTACTCACAAGAGAGGAGGGAGGCGTACATCAATGGCCAGGTGACCAGTAGGGAGCTCATGTCCAGGAACAAGAGCAAGGCAGACATGGCATCCTTGGCAAAGTTCAAGAAACCTATCTATATTTCTAAGTTTTAATATTGAAATACAATCCAAATGTCTTTAATTGTATGTAATGTATGTAAAATGTAGTTATATACAATAAAAAAATACTTGCAAAAATTGCTGATTTTTCGTAAACTTCAACTTCAAATATAAGTAGCTAGGAGTGGTCAAATCTGGATTTTAAAGCCACAGTTCGATTTAGCACATAAAAATGCATTATTTGGTCACTAGTAGTCTTTGAAAATCTAAAGATTTCACTTTGCTCCCTAAAATTGACACACCCTATTATAAAACGCCAATTTTAAAAGAAAATTTAATTTAAAATTTATGAAATTCTTTTATTTTTGACTTCGTATTTGTTTGCCCAAAAAAAACTTAGGATTACTTCATCGGTAAACAGAGCCTAATAAATAGTTGTTTGATATAATGAATCTTTGTATGCCTGTTGCAACCTATGTTATTGTAAATGATTTAATTGCATAAAAGAAATTAAGGGCAGATGAACATGTGTTCCAAAGTAAATTTTTATTTACCAACCGATTTTTAGAAACTTTTCACGGGTTCTTCGTCGTTTCAAGTCGAGTAATTTGTTTTCAATTTGACAAAAAGGACCTAGAATTACCCTCAAAATTTTAATGTTATGAATTTTTTATTTTCAGAAAATGTTATTTTTCCCTTCCAATGTTAAAGACATATGGAAAGTTGGTGCGGCCTTTTCTAATTAGCTACCTAACAAATTCATTAGAAAACTTTTCCAATTTGTGATTTCGAGTCGAGTAAGATTGGTTTGACCTTCAGAATTTAAAAGAATTTTGACCCGAGTACACCTAAGACCCCATAACCGTTTTCTTTTTATATATTTTTTTAAAAACACATTGTTAAAAGTATCTGTAATTGTTCTCTTTATCCTGTAAATTTGAAGGTTATTGTTTGCTTAGATAATATTTTTATGGTCATATGAATACTCTGCATTTTTCAGGATTTCGATTTTGAGAAAATTGGAAATGAAATTTCAACTGTCTATAAAAAATCCTCAACCATTATATTTTGCTGAAAATTTCGATGGAATAAGTTAGTAACATGTAGCAGTTTTTGAGCAAGTTTCAAAAGAATTTTTTTTAAATAAATATAAAAATTTCAACCTCCATAATTTTTTCTGTCGAACCGATTGGGTTTAAATTTGAAAGAAGTAATACTGTAAGTTTGAAAAGAAATAATAGTGTAAGTTTGAAGAAAATCATACGAAAAGGTTTTCATATATAGGTTTCTTTTTATGCAGGAAGGAGGGGACATAGAAGGAGAAGAGAGCCGAAATCAAGGCCCACACTTTTCGAGATGCCTGGACACTCTGCGTTTGAAAGATTGGAAGTCATAGACACGGGGAAACATGGATTGACGAAGGTTGTTCCAGAGCTGACCGGTTGAGTGCACGAAAGATTAACAGTACCGATTGCATTAGATAGTTGGAGAGAAAAGGGATGAGAATGTGTCGAAAGTCTAGTACTGCATGCGCTCATTAAAGAAGGAGGCATGCATTTAGGGAGTTCACAGCAGTGTCCGTTATAATAGCGATAGTAAAAGGGAATGAGACAACATTGCGATGAAGAGAGAGAGGGATTGAAGACAGTCAGTAAGAGGTGGGAAATTGATGAGACAAAAACCTTTAATTCTACCCGGTCAAGTGGAGCTATGTGAGTTGAGCCACTCCACACATGTGAAACGTAATCCATACAGGGGCGGAGAGGACCCCTGTATAGAGGCAGTAACTGAGTAGAGGTGAGAAAACTGCGGAGTCAGTACAACACACCTAACCTCTTACAAGCTGTTTTAAAAAGAGAGTATATGTGATCTTTCTACGAAAAATAAAATCACGAGAAAAGGATGTTAAGAAAAAAGGAAGGGTTGAGTTGCGTGTGGTTGGAGATAATGGGATAGTCGTGAGGAAGATTGTGACGAGTAGACAGATGGAGGAAGGAGTTTCTGAGGCATTGAAAGTCACTGGATTTTCTCTACCCCAATCAGAGATAGCAGAAAGATCAGTGGTCAGGTGGGCCACAGTTGTCTCAACACGAAGCATGGAGTGACTATTGAAAAGAACGCTTTGTGAAGCGAGTGGAGCATTAAAGAGTGGAACCATCGGCATAGGATTGGATAGAACAGGAAGTGCGACTTAAAAGGTCATTGATAAATAAAAGGAAAAGAGTGGGTGATACGACAGAGCCCTGAGAAACACTACTCTAAGAAACACTACCCTGAGAAACACTACAGTGGTCATCTACAACAGCAGCTATAAATCAGCTGGAAAGGAAATCAGAGATGACGGCACAGAAAGAAGGATAGAAACCGAAGACGGGCACTTTGGAAATTAATGAGTTGTGCCAGACTATCAAAAGTTATTGATATGTCTTATGCAATAACAAAAATTTAACCGAAATCCCGAGAGGAGGATGACCAAGAGTCAGAGAGATATGCAAGAAGATCGCCAGTAGAACGTCCCTTGTGGAACCCATACTGACGACGATCTGAAAGAAGATTGTGAGAAGAGAGGTGTTTAAGAATCTTCCTATTAAGAATGGATTAAAAAACTTTAGAAAGGCAAGAAATCAAGGCAATTAGACGATAGTTGGAGGGTTGAGAGCGGTCACCCTTCTTTGGGATAGGGTGAATGAGAGCACATTTCCATCAGGAAAGAAAAGTACCAGATGAAAGACAAAGACGAAATAATCTGTCTAGGCAGGGTGTCAGCACTTCATTGTTTAGAAATAGGGTTCAATACACCTACATACACAATGATTTTTTTTTCTTATTTATTGCTCGAAAACGACATACATCAACGTCACTTTGGTGTTTACCGAACCGTTTCGAAAAAAACTATCTGACGCACATACAATTTTAGAAAAATTTTGAACTTTGAAAAATGATGGTGCCAAAAGTCACTAAAAAAAGGCATATTCGTCTGCACGTAGAGCTAAATTGCGTTTGTTTGTTTTTTGTACAATTATGTGCAAACTAACATTTTTTAAATCTATGACTGTTTTTACATTAAGAAATAAAAAAAATCAAGAAAATACTGTTTTATTCGTTTTTATACAACGAAAAGAAAACATGTTCATCACCATTTAAATCAGTGCTCTTCATCCTGGGCGGTACCGCCCACTAGTGGCTCAAGGATCTCATTAATCTAAAGGTAATTGCAATTAATTTTATTGTTTTATGCAGGGTATATAACTTTTAGTTTGAGTTTTTGCATTTTTAATTTTGGTGGGCGATACGGAGATTCAAAAGTTACAAAAGTGGGCGGTAAGCATAAAAAGGTTGAAGAGCACTGATTTAAATGAAAACTGTATTCCTAACATTACCCCGACTGTTATGAAATGCTAAGGTTTGTTTCAAACAAATATTCATAACATGACCTTATAAATACTCCGTCAATCACTATTGGTTGTTTTATTAAAAAAAAGTTCTTTAAATTATTTTCTTCTGAATATAAAATTTTCGAATGCAAATAGAAAATTACTGTAATGCAGAACAAAACTATAAATATCCAATATATTAAAGTGATTATCTGCTTTCGAATGGCCCAATGGAGAAAACCCCTTGTACGTTGCGTTGCAGTTTTCACTGCTGGTGAGTGATAAAAAAATTCATATTTTTTCTTTATAGATAATATACATAAGTGAATGTATGGTAGCTAAGTTAGAGTCACGTAAAGAAATTCTGGTATAAAAATTAAATTTTAGGGAATTGTATTAGAATTTATGTGGTGTGTTTGAACGGGAGTAAATCCAAAATAAGCTTAATTTATATTTAACTTCAATTTCAAATGGACGTAAAAGTTGTCAAAAGAGAGCATACCATAATTTAAATCATGGTATCAATGGCTGCAACGATGTTGGTAGAGAATAGCAATAAACGAATATATAGAGCGAACTAATATATATATATATATATATATATATATATATATATATATATATATATATATATGCATTCAATATTGCTCCTCACCACTGCACAGACTCATGCGCATACATATATAGAGCGAACTAATATAATATATATATATATATATATATATATATATATATATATATATATATATATATATATATATATATATGCATTCAATATTGCTCCTCACCACTGCACAGACTCATGCGCATATATAAACCCTCAGACAGAAGAATGAACGTTTATCTTTGAAATTAGAGATTAGCAAAGCTTTAGCAAGTCCTATCAGTATACAGGGTGGGCCGTAAGTTTCCATACATAGGAAAAATAAACATTTTTTTATGGACAACCATTTTTATTTATATAATATGCTCTACATGGTTGCCATTGTTTTGAAAACACATTTCAATACGTGTTCCCCACTGTTGATGAACACGCATTAGCACAGTTGACGTTATGCTTGTAATGGCGTTGGTGATACGTTCCTTTAGATGATTTATGTCTCGTATCTTTTCCTGATACACCATGGCCTTCAAGTGCCCCCAAAGATAGAAATCAAGGGGGGTGAGATCTGGGGATCTGGGAGGCCACTCCACAGGACCACGCCGACCAATCCAAGCATCCGGAAACTGCTGATCCAAATACCGACGCACGTGAAGACCATAATGAGGTGGAGCTCCATCTTGCTGGAAGTAAACTGGGAAGTTACCTTCCTCGTTTAGCAGGGATGGGAAAATCTCTTCTTGCAACATGTTAAGATACCTTTCGGCATTAAGATTTCCACTGACAAAAATTGGTCCAATAATTCTGTCACCCCATATCCCGGCCCACACCATCACTTTACCGGCACCTTGCATCTTCGTCGGACTCAGCCAGTTAGGGTTAGCATTACTCCAATAACGTATGTTTTGCCGATTAACCTCTCCATTGACGTAAAAATTTGCTTCATCAGTAAACAAGATCTTACGTCAAACGCATATTCTTAGGGTATCTGAAACATAAAAACAAACGTTTAATTTTTCCTATGTATGGAAACTTACGGCCCACCCTGTAGTATATTTTTCATCATATATATATATATATATATATACCGGGTGTCCGAGAATTATCTGTACAATTTTTGGCTGTTATTAAAAGTCAACCATGAAGTGTAGAAATTCCAGTGTTGTCCCATTTTACAGAGAAACTCATTAAGTTTTTTCTGATAACAAGTTTTGACAAGTTTTTCTTTTTTGTACGCGGGTGACAGACATTGATGATTTAAAAGCAAGAATCACAGCTGCTATTGAGCGAATTGATGTGGATATGCTGCAGCGTACATGGCAACATTTGGATTATCGATTGGATGTTTTGCGAATCACTGATGGTGCACATATCGAATGTTTGTAACAACGTTACTTTAATAAAAGAAACTTTTGAAAATACAGATTCTAAATAATCTTGTTTAAGAATTTTACGTGTGTTATCAAGAATTTTATTAAAAGATAAAATTGTACAGATAATTTTCGGACACACTGGAATTTCTAAAAAACTTGTCAAAACTTGGTATCAAAAAAAAACTTAATGAGATTCTCTGTAAAATGGGACAACACTGGAATTTTTACACTTCATGATTGACTTTTAATAACAGCCAAAACTTGGACAGATAATTCTCGGACACCCTGTATAGTATAGTGTATATATATATATATATATATATATATATATATATATATATATATATATATATATATATATATAATTATGCGGGTTGCTTCTACAGAGCTTCAATTTAATATTTAGGAGAAATCCAATGACAAGGAGAAATGTAAATGCCATGAAAAGTCTTCTTTATTGCGCAACGTTTCGAGCAATACGCTCATCTTCAGGCTGTTTAATAACAATGTGAAATTAAAATCAATATTGAATGAAAAACAAACAGAAATTTCTATAACCTATTCGTAAAGACAAATTTTAAAAGACTGAGAAAAGAGGGTTAAGTTCTAAGTATACAGATTTACATATAAAATTAAGAAGTTATTTTTAAATACATGTAGTAAATGTGAAATTAATACACTGGAAAAATTACCAATAGTACACTGGAACAATGGAGCTATCTACCTTACACAGCAGTATCCGAGGCCGACTAATTTGAGCAGAGGAAACGGGAACGAAGGATGGCGAGGGAGATAGGGGAAGGAGGGATTATAAGGAATTGGGGAAGGAGGAGGGATCATAGCAAATTGAGAGGGACGGACGATGAGTCAACATTCAGACTAGGGGACAATGCTTTAATGAAAAGGGATTCTAAAATTCTTAGTGAGTTGGGACAAGTATTACAACCAAGAATTTTAAAATTGTCTAAAGTGACATCAATTTTGCATTTGATGCTATGTTCACGAATGCTGGAGGCTTCCTTAGTTTTTAAAATTTTACCTGTTCGGCCACTTATTCCCATATGCGAATAAAATCTAGCCCTGAGAGAGCGAACAGTGCTGCCGATGTAATTCCCAAGGAGACACCTGGGGCAGGTAAATAAATATACAACACCGCTACGCAACGAGTCAGGGGTTCGATCCTTCGCTGAGAAAAAGCTACCTAAAGACGTTTTATTAATAAATATGATGCGGAAATCAGTATGATAAAAAATTTCCTTAACAATTTTGTAAATTTAAGCTTAAATTCCTTATTCAAGGGACCCATTTCAGGTACCAAGAAATATTTTATATCCTTCGGCACTGTAATACATGGAAGTTGAGGGCTATAAACATTATTTAAGAAGGATCTAATTAGTTTGTCTACATATTGAACAGGAAAACTATTATTAGTAAAGTATGATCTTAGATTATTAAATTCATCATTAAGTAAGGTAAAATTAGAGGTCAAATTATATCCTCTGAACAGGAGAGTTTTAATACAAGACATCTTATAGTTGAAATCAGTAAAACTAAAAAAATTCATGCCCAAACCAGTGAAAGTGGGTTTCCTATAAACTGATGTAGTAATAGAATCACGACTAAAGTCCTTAAAGATAATAAAAAATGATACTTACTCTCAGTTGTTCGCATCTGGTGCTAATCTTGCTCAATTATACTGTCTGCCTAAAATCCATAAAGCTGGAACACCTCTCCGTCCTATTTTAGCTTCGTATAACTTACCCACCTTTCAATTGGCAAAATTTGTTGTTCGTCTCCTGTCCCCCTTTGCGAAAAATGTTTACACTATAAATAACTCGTTTGAATTCCAAAAAGAACTCCTGGGTAAAAACTTCGATTCAAAAAAGTTTTTTGTCAGTTTTGATGTAAAGTCACTTTTCACAAATGTACCTGTATCTGAAACTATTGCCATTATTTTAGATAGGGTTTTTAGCTCAGTTGATAATTTTCATGGTTTTTCATTGTCTCATTTGAAGGAACTTTTAGAATTGGTCTTCAAACAATGCTATTTCACTTTCAACAATAAGGTTTACCAACAAATTGATGGGGTAGGGATGGGATCACCAGTCGGACCGTTAGCAGCTGACTTTTTTATGACTCATTTAGAAAGTGTAATTTTTAGACAATCTCCCACTCATCTCAAGCCAATTTTCTATCGACGCTTCGTTGATGATTCGATAGCAGTCTTTGATAATGCGGTACAAGCGCAACAATTCTTTAACTTCCTAAATTCTTTGCACCCCAATATAACGTATACAATGGAAACTGAGCAAAATGGCTCCCTCCCCTTCTTAGATCTTTTAATTTCGAAAAACGGTGATTCTATTACTACATCAGTTTATAGGAAACCCACTTTCACTGGTTTGGGCATGAATTTTTTTAGTTTTACTGATTTCAACTATAAGATGTCTTGTATTAAAACTCTCCTGTTCAGAGGATATAATTTGACCTCTAATTTACCTTACTTAATGATGAATTTAATAATCTAAGATCATACTTTACTAATAATAGTTTTCCTGTTCAATATGTAGACAAACTAATTAGATCCTTCTTAAATAATTTATAGCCCTCAACTTCCATGTATTACAGTGCCGAAGGATATAAAATATTTCTTGGTACCTGAAATGGGTCCCTTGAATAAGGAATTTAAGCTAAAATTTACAAAATTGTTAAGGAAATTTTTTTATCATACTGATTTCCGCATCATATTTATTAATAAAACGTCTTTAGGTAGCTTTTTCTCAGCGAAGGATCGAACCCCTGACTCGTTGCGTAGCGGTGTTGTATATTTATTTACCTGCCCCAGGTGTCTCCTTGGGAATTACATCGGCAGCACTGTTCGCTCTCTCAGGGCTAGATTTTATTCGCATATGGGAATAAGTGGCCGAACAGGTAAAATTTTAAAAACTAAGGAAGCCTCCAGCATTCGTGAACATAGCATCAAATGCAAAATTGATGTCACTTTAGACAATTTTAAAATTCTTGGTTGTAATACTTGTCCCAACTCACTAAGAATTTTAGAATCCCTTTTCATTAAAGCATTGTCCCCTAGTCTGAATGTTGACTCATCGTCCGTCCCTCTCAATTTGCTATGATCCCTCCTCCTTCCCCAATTCCTTATAATCCCTCCTTCCCCTATCTCCCTCGCCATCCTTCGTTCCCGTTTCCTCTGCTCAAATTAGTCGGCCTCGGATACTGCTGTGTAAGGTAGATAGCTCCATTGTTCCAGTGTACTATTGGTAATTTTTCCAGTGTATTAATTTCACATTTACTACATGTATTTAAAAATAACTTCTTAATTTTTATATGTAAATCTGTATAACTTAGAACTTAACCCTCTTTTCTCAGTCTTTTAAAATTTGTCTTTACGAATAGGTTATAGAAATTTCTGTTTGTTTTTCATTCAATATTGATTTTAATTTCACATTGTTATTAAACAGCCTGAAGATGAGCGTATTGCTCGAAACGTTGCGCAATAAAGAAGACTTTTCATGGCATTTACATTTCTCCTTGTCATTGGATTTCTCCTAAATATTATATATATATATATATATACTGGAACAGACGTAACAAATGGTGTAGGAAGCATGAGTATATAAGGATAATAACTTTTTCTTCATAGTAAGAATATAAACTGAAGAATTTTGCTTCGCATTCAATATTTGATGTTTGAAATCTTTTCATTTTTATAAATATTTTTCTAGTCTTTATAAGGCTTTCATCGTAGCATTTAATGGACGATATATTATATATATATAATGTTACAGTGTGTAACGTTTATAACAGTTATATTTCTAAGTAGTAATATTTATTAAATGAATGAAAGGATGTGAAAATTAATTATATAACTTTACATAATATTTAAAACTTTCTTACAGACCCAGGAATCATTCATGATGGAATGTTAGAATTTCCTTAGCGTTATATTCCTGTCTCTTCTTCTCTTCCTTTATTATTAAGAAAATTAATTATCATTGTTTTATACATTTTTATTAATAATTAAAATTTGTCTCAAACTCGTTTTCATAAATTCCTTATAAACTTGGTGGTATAAAAAGTATATTATGTCTTACTCACGCCTTAGATTCCGAACCTTGACTCACACCAAGGAAGACCTGAGTCTGCGCCTTTTGGAATTTGGGGCATCAAAGCTGTCCAAAGATTTTGAATGCGGGGCCACCTGCTTGGCCTCACAGAAAATTGTGTCAAAATTTTAACATAAAAAAATATATCCCGAATTGTGAACGGTGCGGTGCAGTCGTGGACGGAACTTTGGACAAGTTTTACTCAACCAGCGCAGAATTTTCTCTGTGTGCCTCAGCATACCATAATTTAAATCATGGTATCAATGGCTGCAACGATGTTGGTAGAGAATAGCAATAAACGAATATATAGAGCGAACTAATATATATATATATATATATATATATATATATATATAATATATATATATATATATAGGGTGGGGCACGGGAATCAAGTGTTTTTTGAATAGCTAGTAATCGGCCATTAGGAATGGGAGGGGCGTGCGGTAGGTAGCATTCCATTCCTGGGTTCATAGCATTTAACTTTAACTAACACTCACCTTTATCTTTCAGGTGCCATCATGGAGCAGTGGACGTTAGAACACCGCATGTTCGCGTATGATCATTTTGTTAGGAGTGGCGAGTCAGTGACAGCAGTTCAGCGTGCGTTTCGCCGCAGATTCAACATTCATCGAAATGACTCTGTTCCCGCTCGTGACACAATCTTACGTTGGGTTAACAATCTTCGAACAGGAGGCTCAATAATGAAAACAAAACCGAAGGGGCCGCAACGCACTGTGCGTACTCCAGAGAACGTTGAAAGGGTCAGACAAGCGATGTTGCAAAGCCCAGGCCGCTCTGCTCGGAGACATTCAGCTGCACTCGGAATCAGCAATCGTACTGTTAGACGGATTTTGCATGAAGAATTACATTTTCACCCATACAAGTTAGCGATGGTGCAGGAATTGAATGTAAACGATTGCCCCCAACGACTGAATTTTGCACAGGAAATGCTTGCACTTTATGAGCAGAATGAAAACATGATGGTGGTAATGAGTGATGAAGCCCATTTCCACCTTAATGGGGCCGTCAACAATCAAAACTGTCGGTATTGGGCTGCTGAAAATCCGCGACAACTCCATGAAAAACCGCTGCATAGCCCTAAGGTTACAGTTTGGTGCGCGGTGGGAAAGTTTGGCGTCATCGGTCCCTATTTCTTCGAACAAAATGGGGTTACCGTTACCATAACATCTGGGCGTTACATTGAGATGGTGAACACCTTTTTCATCCCTGAGTTACGAAGAAGGCGTATTGCTCGTCGACATTTGTGGTTTCAGCAAGATGGGGCCACGCCACACACCGCCAGAGCGTCAATGGCTGTTCTTCGCCCCCTGTTTCCCAACCATCTCATTTCGAGATTTGGTGACATTGCATGGCCCCCTCGGTCCCCTGACTTGTCCACATGTGACTTCTTTCTATGGGGGTACCTCAAGTCACGTGTCTACGAGGACAAGCCCCGTACATTAGATGCATTGAAGGAAGCGATCCGTCAACAAATCATCCAAATCAACAGAGACCTGCTGGGAAGAGTGGAGGCCAATTTTCGTAAACGCCTTCAACAATGCGTCGACGGCCAAGGACATCATATGCCAGATATAATTTTCGGTACATGATTATTATGACATGAAATGCTATGTTCTTACGAATGTTGTTCTACCAATATATTTTCTTTACAAAAATAAATATCATTTTCCTGATTATTCCAAAAACACTTGGTTCCCGTGCCCCACCCTGTATATATGCATTCAATATTGCTCCTCACCACTGCACAGACTCATGCGCATACATAAACCCTCAGACAGAAGAATGAACGTTTATCTTTGAAATTAGAGATTAGCAAAGCTTTAGCAAGTCCTATCAGTTTACTAATCTACCTGGAGTCACAGTCTGATTAAGATTGACCTGTCTAGGTCGGTTATAACAGACTTTTAATGAATGAGCGCAAAATTCAGAGGGATTTGAATACGGATTATTTTACCCGTAAATATTTTATGGGAACCTTCGCGAAAGATGAGAGAATGAATGGACAAGAATAAATGTGACACCGGTGGTGCTATAGTTAATACAGACCTCTCAACCGGTCGCGGCGAGCATTGTATAGGAATTTATTTAGAGGAGGGAGGCTATACTATTATGAATGCAAAAAACTTCACTTTTTTCTACGTGAAGGTCAAAATATGAAAATAAAAACCCACTCTAATAGACAGAGTTTATTTCCACGACAGTTTCGACGCCCACTGGCATCCTCCTCGGGTGGATACAAAAACACGAACGAACCATAACAAGAGGGAAAAACAGTCCAAGGACCGTCCGTTAAGAAATTCGCACCTAGGTTAGATCCCATTCTCCCGACACCGGAAGGGCATTTTCATTAAGTACATTCGCGCAAATTTAAAACTATCTTCCGGTTCTAAACATACAGATTCTTTTTTTTTTTTTTTTTTTTTACATAATTATTACATTTATTATTAAATTTATTACATTTAATATTGCATAATTATTTATTACAGAAATTATAAATTTATTATTACATTGGTTATTACATTGTTGTTTATTATACAGAACTCATAAACCGAAAAACGAATAAAAAAAGCCGATTAGGAAACAATCCAGAGACCATTGAGAAATTCGCACCTAGGTTAGATACCGTTCTCCCGACACCGGAAGGGCATTTTATTACAGGGTCCGCTTATAAGTACATTCTTACAAATTAAAACTATCTTCTTGTTCTATACATACAGATTCTAATATTTTGACATAATCACTGCATTTATTATTGCATTTACATTTTTTAACATTTATTATTATTACCTTTACCCTAATTATTAAATTTATAATATTACCATATTTATAATATGGGATCTAACCTAGGTGCGAATTTCTTAACGGTCGATCCCTGGACTGTTTTTCCCTCTTGTTTTGGTTCATTCGTGTTTCTGTATCCACCCGAGGAGGATGCCAGTGGGCGTCGAAACTGTCGTGGAAATAAACTCTGTCTATTAGAGTGGGTTTTTATTTTCATATACTATTATGATTTGCTTGGTGGCTCCCCTTTTGATGACCCGTCAGTAATGACTTTCTTAAAACAAATAAAGATCCTGATGATTGCATAGAACCCGTACAGACATCAGCAATTAAGGAGTAGTGTATGCTGTCATTATACTCTGTTATATGGTTCACATATCGAGAGGTAAATCTTATCAAAGTTTTCTTGAATTTGTTTACTAAATGCGAATCAGCCCGGAATGACAAATATGTATGCACACAAATAAATGCACTGTTTCCATTTGTGGATAAAAAGAAACTATATTTTAATGTAACATTGTAAACTCTATGCAGAGTTATTAAGGTAAACAATAAAAGTTAATTTCTGTATGGATTGACCATTATAGGTTCTATGCATTGTTATTAATTATTAAAGTAAAAAAAATTAAATTTTATTTCTGTACGAATTCCTCATTGTACAGTATTAAAATATAATTCTGGAAAATAATAATAAACGCTGGATTTGTTTTAATAAATGAAATATGGTATTTTAATAAATGAATTTATGACGCTATGTTCTTCTTATGTAAAAGTCCTTGAACAACTGATAAAAAATTCTTAGACGTGTACATTAGGGTGGAGCGAAAAATACCTTTTTTCTAGTATGAAGTTCTAATAGTGATTGAAAGTTGCATTTAGTGGACGATATATGCCTGCTAAAATATGAGTTCATTTGTTTAAGATTTTCAGCTGCCACCAGGGAGCTAAAGTTAACACAATTTTGTGTAAAAAGGAAAAAAATGCTTCTATTTTAGGTTTGTCAAACTATTATAAAATTTTATCTTAGAATTATCTAATAGTTTGAATAAGATTCTTAAATGATAGGAATTCGTTTTCTAAAAATGCCTTTTCATATGCTTAATATCTTCAGCTGCCACAAGAGAGCTGAAGTTAACACAATTTAGAGTAACTGAGTCATGTTGAGACTACACTGAATGTTGTGGGGGAGGGTTTGGGGAGGGTTGTGGGGGAGGGTTTTGGTGTGAAGGAATTTCTTTCTGTGAGTCATTAGAACAGTGTGTTAACACTTGTCTTCTTAGGTAGTAGGCCTAGTCGCTCAGTTGATCGGAGAGTTTTTTAATATGATCGGAATATTATAAAACTTTATTTTAAAGTGATTTATATAGAGATAATATTGATTTTATTATAAAATGCTTGTTATAATGTATATATAATTTTAGTTTATTTACATAATATATTATATATTTATATATATATTAATATACTTATAAAATATATTATATATATTAATTATATAATGTTTTGATGTTACAGGATATTTTGTGATTGTGAATTTTTCTTAAAAAATTATGGCATCAAATACTAAATATAAACATTTCACTAGAGAACATATGAAGTGTGCCATATTTGAAGTACCTTGTGAGATGAGTGATATGCAACTAGGAACTTATAACTGCATTCTGAAAGATTACCTGTTCACAGAACATTTAGTGAAGGAGCAGATGAATAACAAGGAGCAGATGAATAACAAGGAGCCTTCATTTTCTGAAATAGCAGAGGCAGTTTCCAAAAAGGTAGAAAATATTTGGAAGAAGGCCTCTTTGCCAATAGTTTCACATACACGCGTTTTACAGATGATGCGAGTGTACCATGATAAATACAGGTCCTTATTAAAGCCATACAAGTCACGCAAGGATCAGCCTAAGTACAAAAATCAGCTTGAAGAATTGAAAACTCTTCAAAATGCACTTTGTTGACATCTGCACCTGCAAATGTAAGGAGTTTAGGAGATGCTCATGTGAAAAGAGTAAAAAAGTCCTCCAAAAGAGCAGGATTTTTTAAATGACCAACGAACACGCAGAATAATGGTGATAGGAAGCATTGACATAGCACACATAAGACGATTACATGCAAGAGAACATCGAAAGGAAATGGAAAAAGCACGTCTGGAATCCTCACAAACAACTAGTGCTGCTATAACCAATACGTCCAACTTACAAATCGAAACAGAGACAAGTGAACTTCAACAACTAGAAGAGATATCTGAAGATAATGAGGAAGATACAACCTCGACTCAATATGTAATATCAGAACAACAGATGCGTGAGCCACTGCCTTCATTGTGATAGATTTAAAATGTCGGACAGAGCTGGGGCTGCTATTGCTTCTGCAGTATTGGCAGATCTTAAAATTGTTACTCCCGAAGACAAAGGGAATATTATAGACAGAAGTAAGCTAAGACGTGAAAGACAAAAACAGAGAAAGGAACTACAACAGATATGAGAGCCAAAAACCATGCGGGGATTATACTTTGATGGCAGAAAGGATAAAACAATGATTCAAGTCCAGGAGAGTGATGGCTCTAACCATCAAAGAACCAAACGCGAAGAGCATATCAGCATAATATCTGAACCACACTCTCTGTACTTTGCACATGTAACACCTTCCAGTGGCAAAGCTAAATACATTTACACAGCGCTAGTGAATTGCTTGAAAGAAAGGAATGTTGATATAGGGAACATCGTTGCAGTTGGCTGTGATTCGACAGTGGTTAACACTGGTAGTATTGGAGGCACAATAAGATACTGGAAGAAGCCTTTAATAAGCCATTGCAGTGGCTGATATGCCTTTTACACCTTAATGAACTTCCATTGCGCCATCTGTTTCATCACTTGGATGGTACCACTACTGGACCAAGAGCATTTTCAGGAGAAATTGGCCGAGCACTTTCAGACTGTGAAAAGCTTCCCATAGTTAACTTCAAACCCATTGAAATTCAAGAGGACATGTGTGAAGTTGATGTAGATGACATAAGTACTGACCAGAAATACCTTCTTGAAATTCACAAGGCTATATCAAGTGGAACATTCTCAAAGAGTCTTAGTCATAAGAGTCCAGGCAATATATCACATTCAAGGTGGCTCACCACAGCAAACAGGACTCTGCGGTTATATGCAAGCACAGAGAATCCTTCAGGCAATTTACAAGAATTAGCTACTTTCATGTTAGGGTATACGCATCAATGTGGTTTCAGATAAAGCGTAAACCATTATGCCAATATGGTGCTAAACATATGTGGCATATGATTGCAAGAAGCCGGTATCTCCGTGAAGAGCTTAGGAGAGTACATGACTCAGTCATTCAGCGAAATGCATATTACGCAAATCAAGAAAACATTCTCATTGCAATGATAGGTGATGAAAGGGAGCATGTGCGTCAGTTGGGATTTAGGCGTATCATAAAAGCAAGGGCATGCATTCAAGAAACAGATGTTATCAGGTATTTTAAGGTGCCAGAAATAAATTTTTATGCCAAAGACTATACAGATCTCATTATGTGGCAAAATTTTCAGATAGCAGAACCACCGATAACCAAAGGAGTTTCTCTTGATGATATTGAATCATGCATCAAACATGGTACTACTCTTCATTCAGAATTATTTCAGTTTCCATGTCATACACAAGCCGTAGAGAGATGCGTCAAGCTCGTTACAGACGCTGCTGGATCAGTCTGCGGACCTACAAACAGAGACGGTTGGATTCGTGCTACATTAGAATCAAGGAAAAAACAGCCAAAATTGGACACAAAAGCAAATTACTAAATAGTCTTCAGCAAGAACCCTTTCTAGAGGGAGGTTGGTTGGGGAAAGGGTGGTAACTCCGCTAAGGCAAATAACGTTTCTTAACTGTCTCAAGCCAGTATAAAGGAGGAGAGACATCCTAATTTATTACTGTTCCCTTTTTCAAGTAAATACAGAATCATACTCAATTGTCATTTTTAAGTTAACTTCAGCCCTCTTGTGGCAGCTGAAGATATTAAGCATATGAAAAGGCATTTTTACAAAACGAATTCTTATCATTTAAGAATCTTAATCAAACTATTAGATAATTTAAAGTTAATATTTTATAATAGTTTGATAAACCTAAAATAGAAGCATTTTTTTCCTTTTTACCCAAAATTGTGTTAACTTTAGCCCCCTGGTGGCAGCTGAAAATATTAAACAAATGAACTCATATTTTGGCAGGTATATATCGTCCACTAAATGCAACTTTTAATCACTATTAGAACTTCATACTAGAAAAAAAGTATTTTTCGCTCCACCCTAGTGTACATATATTCCTTTCAACCTTTCAACTTTTCAAATGTTCCGTGCGATAATTCTTCACTTCACGAAGATCAAGCTTGTCACCCCTCCTCTCGGTTGGCCTTGTGAAGTAGAGAGTTCGTTTCTTATACTCTCCACCTCACATACACAGGTATGCCCGGTTCATCCGGGATTGTTCTGAGCCAGGCGTCTAATCTTCTTTTGAAGATGTCTACCGCAACACCACTCGTGTTCCTTAGGTCTTTGGGCAGCTGATTAAACAGTCTTGGTTCTTTCACAACAAAACTATTTTCTTTCAGGGTTCAGGATGTTCCCTGTCTTGCCTTTAATTTGGGAACAGGAAACATTCTTCCTTTTCTACTTTCCAGTGTTGTTACAGGGTTCAGAGTAAGATTAGGGACTAGTTTCTCCATTATTTTCCAAGTGTAAATAATAGTGTATCTCTCTCTTCTCCTTTCCAGTGAAAATAGGTTTAATTCGCGTAACCTTTCCCAGTAATTTAGTTCTTTGTACCCATTGATCTTGGCTGTGAGGCTTCTCTGAATAACTTGTAGTTGTTTAATGTCTTCGTTTTTATGTGGTGATGTTAGGACCGAGCAGTATTCCAACTTGGATATAATCATTGTTTTCAATAGAGGAATCACTATATTCCTATCCCTTCGTTTAAAGGTTCTCAATATCTGCCGTCATTGTCTTTGCTTTGTTTACTGTTATCTTTTTGTGCTTCAAATTTCACATCATCAGTCATTACATCTCCCAAATCTTTTGCTTTAAAAATTCTCTGAATTTCATGTCCATTTGGATATGGATTTTAGGTCCTCCCTTTTCCCGTACCATAACGGTTGAAATTTATCAGTGTTAAACTTCATATTGTTGTCTTCCGTCCACTTGTAGATTCTGTTCATGTCTGTTTGTAGAGATTCTATATCCTCTGGATTTCTAATTTTTCTACTGATCTTTGTGTCATCGGCAAAGAATGTTACTGTGTTGTCTCTGGTAACGGCCTCATCTATGTCGGTTAGCATGATTATGAAGAGTAGTGGAGCTAATACTGTTCCTTGTGGTACTGAGCTGAAGACCTCTGATTCTCATGAAGATATTCCTTGAACTGTAGCGACTTGTCGCCGCTCACTAAGGAAATTATATATTCATTTCCCTACTTTTCCTGTTATTACCATATATTTCAGTTTATGTACAGGGTGTCCATAAATGTTTACCCTGAAAACAGTATGCTCTCATGTTTTAATGACGAATCTTACATCCGTTTTCTTTTTACACATGATCTCGTACACGCATAGAGTTTCTGTGCCGGTGTGTTTCGTCTACCGCATTCGCCGCTAGGAGCGCTGTAGTAGCTGTTCAGTTAAGATGGCGTCTGTGACAGAGAAGGCACAATGTGTTGTGTGGCTTGCAGAAACAAAATCTCCTGTCAGTGTTCAGCGAAGGTTCAGAACAAAGTATGGAAAGAATCCACCTGATGTGAAGTTAATTAAGTCGTGGATGAAAAAATTCTTGGAAACTGGAAACGTGGAAAAGGGAAAGAGCAGTGGTAGACCATCAGTTTCCGATGGGACGGTGGAAAACATTCAAACTGCTTTCACACGGTCACCAAGGAAATCGATGAGACAAGCTTCATGCCAACTAAAGATACCGAAGTCTACGGTGCACAAGGTGTTACACAAACGTTTGAAGTTACACGCGTGAGTGTGAATACCGTTTAGACATTTTACGTGCCACTAGGGGTGCACATGTGGAAGCTTATTAAGTTCATTAACTATGTATCAAAACTTTGTATGTTTATCTACTTATGATTAAAACTGTGTTTGAATAGGAGTGTTTATTTAAAAGTTATATCATGCTTTAATCAGGGTAATCATTTATGGACACCCTTTATTATGATTCCATGGTCACACTTGTCGAACGCTTTGGCAAAGGCTGTGTATATTACATCATAGTTTTTATTACTTTCCAGTGCATCAATAATGTTGTTGTAGTGTTCCATCAGTTGTCATAGACATGATCTGCCTGACCGAAATCTATGTTGGTTATCATTTCATTTTTTCTGAGTTTCCAAAAAGTTATAGATTTTCTGACTATTCTTTCAAATATTTTAGTGAGATGAGATGTAATGACAGCGACCTATAGTTTTTGGCCTCGGATCGATCTCCTCCATACATATTGAGACTATGCTCGCTCTCTTCAAGATGCCCGGTATTTCTCCCGTGTCTAGTGATCGTCTCTCTATCCAATATAGGGGCTCAGCGATTGCATTCTTGCAGCTTTTGATCAGTGCGGCATTCCATTTGTCTGGTCCTGCCGCTGAGTGTGCTTTTAGTTTTTATATAGCTTGTGTAATATCATCCGTCATAAATTCGAAGTCTGTTATACTTTCTCCTTGTAGTTCTTCTCCAAAGAACACGTTTCTATCGCATATCAGTTTGTCAGTTTTTGGGATACTGAAAGATGATTCGTACTGAGCTCTTAACATTTCAGATACTTCTGTTAGATCATCAGATAAAGCATTGTCTTCATTTTTCAAAGGTCCGATCGTCGTGTGATTTTTCGACTTCCTTTTTGCAGAATTAGAGAAGTACTTTAAATCAACCTTTATCGCTTCTACAGCGTCGTCTTCTTCTTTTTCTGTATGCTTCTCAATTACATCCTGTATGACGCAATCTATACTTTGCAGTTTATCATTTAATATTTTTCTGATGTTGTTGTCTTTGTAGTTACTTAATTTTGCAGTCACTCTTTTTCTCTTTCGGAACAATGACCTCTTTTGTCTCTCCAACCAGCTTCTATTTCCTCTTTGTTGCATTTTTGAGACATGTCTTTCCACAATTTCCAGTGTTTTCTCCTCCAAGGTCATTAACATCTCTTCCGTTGTCTTGGCCTTGAAGATGGTTTTCCACTCTATTATTTCTATGCTGGTTGCAACACCTTCCCAGTTTATAGCTTTGTAGGGAAAATTAAAAAATTCAAATTTGCTTCTTTCTATTGTTCGTGTTCTTTCATTTCCTGTTGCTTTTATACTGGTTGTTATTTCAATAATGTTGTGATCCGATATTGTATTGGGGAGATTTCTATGTTATGAATTAGGTTGCTGTTGTTTGTGAATACCAAATCTAGGCAGGTTTTTTTTGTGTTTTCTGTTATTTCGTGTTAACATAAATTCATCGGCTAGAGCTAGTAGCATTTTTACCTGCTCCTGGTCTTCCCGTGTACCCCCCTTGTCCTGGTGTATACATATATATTTTCCTATCCTTTCATATTTCATAAATGGAAAATTAAAATCACCACAGAGAAAATTTTGGGGGGTTGGAGAATGTAGATCTTTTACCCAGTTTCTGAGTGTATAAACTGTATATATATATATATATATATATATATATATATATATATATACCTTACCTTATGAACCTTATGTTGTTTTGTGCGTTGGTCTCTCTTCACACGGAGGTCAAGCTGGTGGCCCCGCCTCTAGTTCTGGCCTGGTGGAGGAGCGAGTTGCTTTCTTGCGCTCTCTACCGTACATAGCCAGGCACGCCCGGCTCATCTGGTACTGTCCTGAGCCAGGCATCCAGTCTTTTCTTGAAAACTTCAACTTTGACCCCCGTTACGTTTCTGAGGTCCTTAGGAAGCTGGTTGAAAAGTCTTGGCCCCCTGACAACCAAGCTATTTTCCTTCAGGGTTGAGGAGGTCCCTTGTCGTGCTTTAATTTGGGAACACTACACATTCTGCCTTTCCTATTTTCCAGTGTTGTTTGAATGGTAATTGGGTTTAGTTTTAGGTTTGGTACCAGTTTTTCGATCATTTTCCATATGTAGATTATGATGTACCTCTCTCTTCTTCTTTCCAGTGAGTACAGATTTAGTTTACGTAGTCTTTCCCAGTAGTTGAGTTCTTTGCAGCCATCAATCTTGGCTGTGAAATGCCTTTGCGTTTCTTCTAGTTTATTAGTTTCTTCCTTTTTATATGGGGACGTCAAAACTGAGCAGTATTCAAGTTTTGGTATAATCAGTGTTTTTAGCAGGGGAATCATTACTGTCCTGTCCCTTCTCTTGAACGTTCTTAGAACCTGTCCGGCGACTCTTTTTGCTTTATTTATCGCTATCTGATTTTGTGTTTCGAATTTCGCATCATCTGTCATTATTATCCCGAGATCAATCGCTTTCATGCTTCTCTGAATTTCCTGTCTATCTGGAGCATAATATGCAGTCTGTTTAAGTTCTTCTTTTCTACCATATCTCAAGAGCTGAAATTTCTCGGCGTTGAATGACATGTTGTTGTCTTCTGACCATTTGTATATTTTGTTCGTGTCCCTCTGCAAGGCCTCCACGTCATGTACATCGCTGATTTTTCTGCTGATCTTTGTATCGTCTGCAAAGGATGTTACTATACTATTGCTGTTTACTCCGCTGTCTATGTCTGTTAGCATGATAATGAACAGGAGTGGGGCCAGTACTGTCCCTTGTGGTACTGAGCTGCGTACTTCCGATTCTGATGATGATATACCTTGAATTTTGACGACCTGCAGACGATCACTAAGGAAGTTGTAGATCCATTTTCCCACTTTGCCTGTTATTCCCATGTCTTTAATTTTATGTGCTATTATACCATGGTCACATTTATCGAAAGCTTTAGCAAAATCTGGTATATAACATCGTAGTTGTCATTGCCTTCCAATGCATAGGATATTGTTGTAGTGCTCTATTAGTTGTGATAGGCATGATTACTGATCGGAATCCATGCTGATTTTCGTTGAATCTTTCCCGTGTCTCCAAGGAAATCATAAATTTTCTCTCTAACTATTCTTTCAAATACTTTGGTGAGGTGGGACGTCATGACACTGGTCTATAGTTCTTTGCTTGAGAATCTGTCCCCTCCTTTATATATAGGGACAATGTTTGCTCTTTTCAAGATGCTCGGTATTTCCCCAGTGTCTAGGGATCTTCTCCATATCCAGTATAAAGGTGTAGCTATTTCATTTTTACAGTTTTTAATCAATAATGCGTTCCAATTGTCCGGACCTGCAGGGAATGTAGTTTCATTTGTCCTATAGCTCTCGCTACATCTTCTGGTGAAAATCAAAGTCTGTTATATACTCTCCTTGCAATTCCTCTTCAAAGAATGCATTTATGTCAGGTATCGCTTTGTCATTTTTGGGGTACTGAAAACTGATTCATATTGAGCTCTCAATGTATCAGATATTTCGTTTGGATCGTCGGTTAGTTCATTATTTCCCGTCCTTAAGGGCCCAATAGCGGCGCGCGTTTTTGTTTTCCTTTTTGCATAGCTATAGAAGTATTTTGGATTTTCCTTTATTGCTTCTACCGCCTTTTCGTCTTCCTCTCTGTATGGTCCTTAATCAGGGCTTGTATTTCCCTATCGATACCCTCCAGTTTTCTTTTATTGCTTTCCTGTCATTATCCGCAGTTACCTAACTTCGCCTCCACTCTCTTTCTTTTGCGGAATAGTCTTCGCTTTGCCTTTCTAGCCAGCTCCTCTTTCCTTTTGGCTGTGATTTCAGAGCATATTTTTCTAAAATTCTCAGCGTTTTTCCTCCAAGGTTGTTAGCATTTCTTCAGTTGTTTTATTCTCGAAAATTGTTCTCCATTCTATCTGGGCCATGTGCGATCTGATTGCTTCCCAATTTATAGTCTTCGAGTTTAAGTTACAGGCCCCGAATTTACTTCTTTCCACAATATGTGTATTGTCTTCTAATGCTGCCGTCATATTGTTGATATCTCGATTAAGTTGTGGTCTGAGATGATGGTTGGGGTTATTTTTATATCATCAATCAAGTTCGTGTTATTCGTGAATACCAGATCCAGGCAGTTATTTTTTCTGGTATTTTCTGTTATCTCCTGTGTCAGCATAAACTCATTTGTGAGAGCCATCAACATTTTGCTTGTTCCTGGTCTTCTCTTGTGCCCCCCCTTGTCCTGGTGAATATATATATTCCTATTCACCTTTTTGTATTTATAAATGGGAAGTTAAAGTCTCCGCAGATCATTATATTGGGGGATGGAGGGTTTATGGCCTTTATTAGCTTTCTAATGTCATCAATGGCCTCCGAGAATTTTTCGGTTGGGGTGCTTGGAGGTCTATGGATGACTATTACTATCAAGTTTAGTTTTTCTATTTTCACTGCTAGGAGTTCCACATAGCTGTTTGATTTACTTATTATCGTCTCTGTCTATGACCTTCCTGTACATATATAGCACAGCCACCTTTCGTCTCGTCGTTCTATCCGCTCTTAGTAAGTTGAAGCCCTCTATATTTATCTCTTTCTTATCAATACAATGTTCGCAGTTTTCACAATTTCCTTGGCAATCTTTAAGATGAGTTTCTGTGAGGCATGCGATGTCCGCCCTTGTTTCGTCCATAAAACCTTTCAGGTACGAAACCTTATTGAGTGATTGGTTTGGTCTTATTCCTTGAATATTAGCCAGGACAATTTTTATGTTCTCTGTTTTTCGTTGCCTCTTGTGCATTTCAAGTTCGTTTTCCTTCGATATCGCTTGATTCGTTGCTCTATGATCCTCCGAAAGAGATCCGTTTCCTCCTACTTGTATTGGTAGCTTCTTGCCCGGTAGCGATTTGGCTCGGGGGTTTCCAGCTGTGTCAACTGCATGTGGATGACATTTAGCATTCGTAAGGTGTCTGAGATGTTGAAAAAATTTTCTTGTTCGCTTATTGTGTTCCTATTGTTGTTCCTATTGTTATTTTTATTCCTATTGCCATTTAAACTTTTTCCTTTGTTCGTTGAGTTTGTCGGGAGATGTTGATAGTAGCATTTATTCCCGAATTTGCAGGTTCCATATTTTGCGTAAGTTCTGCAAATGTCCGGGTGGTAGAATTTACATCCGTCTCCAAATTTACAATGACCATTATTATAAAAGAAATTGCATATTGGGGGATGTTCATATATACATTGTCCTCTTTTAAATCTGCAGTTATCTTTTATATAATACCTGCATATAATTCCTTCCCCATATTTACTCTTGGCTTTTGTTTTTTGTTCCTTATTGGGGGACAGTTTTACTTCGTTTGCTTGACTGCCCTCTTGTCTTGTCCTATTTGTGCTAGTTGTGTTTGTGTCCTTCGTTGCCCTTATGCTGTGTGTTGTCTTTACACTCTTTGTCGCCTGTGTGTTTTCGGCCTCGTTTTGTGACGGTATTTGAATTTTTTCTATTTCGCCTTTCTCCGTTTCTTCCGTTTTCCACTGTTCTTTGTTTCCACTTTCCTCTTTCATTCTCTTCTCGTAGTCTCTTTCTGCTTTAAATACCGTGAAAGAGTTTAATTCGGTCAAGCAGTTCTCGCAGAAAAATTTTATCCCATAAAACTGCTTTGCGTTCGTTATAAGGGAGATTTTTTTCATCTCCCCATTCTAGGCATTTAAAATCAAAAAGTAGCTGACAAAATTCGCACCTCATCGCCTCTGTCTCTCATCCGTTGTAGCTTTACAGATACCTCAGAGTTGCAGGTATGCATTAATTTCCATGTTGGTGAAGTGACTCAAAAAGGGGGTATTATGAGAGGTACTGGGTGGGGGATGACTCAAGCTGTGTGAGGGAAAGAATTTTCCGTTACTCCAGGGTAGGGGATGTGGCACGCTGTATACTTCTCACTGATTGGTCCTCTCGACTGTGGCTGCGGGAGATAATGGGGGGGATATTTGCGGGCACTTCAAAAACAAAACTTTCCTCACAAAGAGACTCGGAAAAAAAACACAAAAACAAATGCTGTATATATTAATTCACTTTGTTTTTATCTACTTTTTAGGTATACGCCGCGATTTTTACTTTTTTAAAAAGAAATACCGCTATGCACTATCAATTCACTCACAATATCGGCACCGTTTCAAACTGATTAACTGCAGGATTTTTACTGTAATTCCGCTTTTATTCGGACTTCGATCGAAACACGTGTAACCGCCACAACAGCAAAACAAATAATATATATATATATATATAATTATATATATATATATATATAGTATGTGTGTGTGTGTGTGTGTGTGTACGACAAAGTGTAAGCACGCACATAGATGTATGTAGCCGACGTTGGTATGATATATAAGATAAAGTGTAAACAGAAATTATTGATCCGAAAACAAGCTCCAATGCCACACATAGTTCACCCTGCATCAGTCTACCGGTTTCTATCATACGACGCTTTCTTTGTTGGTGAAATAATGGATAACTTGAGTAAATATTTTTAATCTTATTCATGTTGGGCTTAGAAAATCTGTTTGTAAATAATGTCACCCAAGATTAACAGTTGAACAAAGTAACTTACATAATGTTGTAGGCATTTCACTCCACCTTCGACCGAGGTAACAGTTCGTTGTTTGTAGTTATACGTTAGGGTAGAGTCATGGTTCCCGTTGAATATGACGATCCTTGTTGAACGGCGTTCTTGGTAATTATCGCGGGTTATTTCTAGTTCTTCCTCACTGTGGCACCTTGTTGACCGAATATGTTGGAAGTCTTCGCGAAGCACCTCCAATTCTTCTCCTTCTTCTTCTTAGTCGTAAATGTAATGCGTACATAAGTTTATCACCACATTCTGACCTTTGGAATCAATGGGTATTAAATTAAATGCAAATGTTGTCATAGTACTCAATCCCTCGCCTATTATTATTTAAAAATGTGAACTAACATTCACTCGTATATAAATATATTTGCATAGTATCAAAGTCATTATTTTGAATCACTATAAATGATCGTATAAGAAACAATCTCTGCCTGTTCTAGATTGAATTACAGTAGATTACGCATTTACTGTTTGAGAACTTAGAAGCTCGTCTCAGTCGATGGCGCTAAATAGGTGTGCTCTCGCGTCAGTACTGTAGTGATAAAGTAAATCACAATTAAATTGAGAGAAGAAAAATAAATATGAAGCAAATTAGATTCAACTATTGTTATTAAAACTGAATATGAAAACATACATTGTTTTCGAGAACAGAATTTATGTAGGCGGTTACCTTAAAATAATGTTATTATCACTGAATATATATATATATAAAACCTTACCTTACAACCTTACAAAGGTTCCGCGCGATGATTTCTCATTTCGCGAAGGTCAAGCTTGTCGCCCCTCTTCTCGAGTTGGCTTGGTGAAGTAGTGAGTTGGATTCTTGCGCTCTCCACCTCACATAGCCAGGTACGCCCGGCTCATCGGGGATTGTTCTGAGCCAGGCGTCTAGTCTTCTTTTGAAGATTTCCACTGCAACTCCCTTCGTGTTTCTTAGGTCTTTGGGCAACTGATTAAACAGTTTTGGTCCTCTCACTACAAAACTATTTTCTTTCAGGGTTAAGGATGTTCCCTGTCTCGCCTTCAATTTGGGAATACGACACAGTCTACCGCTTCTACTTCCCACCGTTGTTGGGGGAGTTATGGGATTCAGAGCAAGATTAGGGACTAGTTTCTCCATTATTTTCCAAATGTAAATAATGGTGTATCTCTCTCTTCTCCTTTCCAGTGAATATAGGTCTAGTTCTCGTAACCTTTCCGAGTAATTTAGTTCTTTGCACCCATTGATCTTGGCTGTGAAGCTTCTTTGGATCCCCATATATATATAGGGTGAACCAAAAGTAGGTGGACAGTAAATGATAACGTTTATTTTGAGAATACATATTTAATTTTTTTGTATACTATAATACAAAATAAAATTTAAATAAATTTAGTTATAATATTTAATATAATATAACACAAACACCATAGTTATAATGAACACCATAGTTATAATATAATATAACACAAACCGTATTCAACCTACTGTCCACCTACTTTTGGTTCACCGTGTATATATATATATGGATATATCCCCATATGGATATATATATATATATATATATATATATAAACTTACCTTACAAATCGTCATTGCAAGTGTATACACTTGGATAGTTATAGAACTCGAGACTAGATGGACTCAAAGTATCTTCGTTTGAAATGTCTACCAATTCGTGCCTAATGGTAAATGTAAATTTCATTTAAACAGTGCAGATAGAATTAAAAAAAAAGACACGATTCACATTATAAAAGAAAGGTTTGAAATTCTCTGTATCTTCATATGTTTAGCGAAACTTGTACACACCAAAAATTTTACACTATAACACGCTTCAGTTTTAGAGACAGTTATAGCCTTCATAAAATACAAAAAATACTTACGCGCTTCCTAAATTGTCGCCGGCCACTTTGTCAATCTTTCCTTGCGAGTTAAGATATTTGTGCTACCTTGGAAAACTGCTCTCGTTAAGTTCTTAACGGTCATTATTATATAGGTGAAGGAAAAGGGGAGGAGTGGAAATATATTGTACAGCCTCCGCCCACTGTAGAGATGCGCGCACCAATATCAGTAGCTAACTGAAGAAATAGGAGAGGAGTGGAAATGTATTGTACAGCCTCCAACCACTGTGGAGATGCGCGCGCCAATAGTAGCAGCTAATTTGTTATTCTGTCTGAGCATGACGTGCAAACACCGCCCACAAACCTGCATCATCATCACCATTATTAAGCATTACTTTTTTTAGCTGGCGCGTTGTTCGCAAATGTTGTTGATGTGTGCCCATACTCAGTTGTTGTCCAAGTTTTACACTAGCGTGTACATTAAATTTAACTTTTTAATAACAATGCCCGCCGCGAATATTGCTTGTTTCACCTTCCTCAAATGGTATTCTGTAAAGTCTACAGATGTTCTGAATACTCAAAGCTCTTCTATTCATCCGTTTTTTGATATTTTTTAACCCATTAACGCCCAGCGTCCTTTTTTGAGGACACATTTTAACACTACAATTTAGGTTAGAACTTAAAAGTGAAATTTTTAAATATTAGTTTTTATTTTTAATTTTTTAATTTTGAACTCCAATTAAAAAATAAAAATAAAAAATTAATATAAAAAAAATTCACTTTTAAGTTCTAACCTAAATTGTAGTGTTAAAATGTGTCCTCAAAAAAGGACGTTACAGTTATTCTAGTGAGAGCATCACAAGCTTCCGTAATATTGAAGATGTAGTGGAATATGTCGCTAGTTTAAGATTTGTCAAAGAATACAACCAGTGTGAAGTGAAGAGTCAACGTTTACCGAAGAGGAACAAAGAATCTGGATCATGAAACTTAATGATGAATGGTACGACAAGAGCTATTACATCATGCTATATCTCACCGAATACACACCTATGTTAGAAAACTCTAATCTAGTGTTTATGGACAACTTAAAATATTTTTATCACTACATCCATGTATACCATGATGAGGTGACTAGCGAAATTATAGCTAAAGGGTTGTGTGAATTTTTAATAGAATTCAGTGGTGAATATTGTTTATCTCCAAAGTGGAACAGTATGGGCACGCCTCTTTCTCAGATAAATCCCCTCAGTGTTAGTTGAATTGCGCCGAACCTAAGTTTTTTCATGTTGGTATATATCCCTAGATGTTTCGCATCGTCTCCCTAGACACAGCTGCCACGTAGAATCTAAGACGTATAACGCATCATCAGCCCGGACTCACGAGCCGTGGTAAACATTGCGTATCGCCTCACAACTAGTTCTGAGTTTGAAGCGTCATGACGTGTTCTCCCACAATCTCACCAGGAAACAAAGAAACATGGAGGTACTTCTAAGCAGCATTCTTAACGTAAAATACGATGTAGCTTTTTACAAATGAGTGAGGGTGTTTAAACGTAGCAGTGTTGCAATTCATTACGTGCTTGAAACAAAATATACACATACGGAGTCCGCAAAACGTAATATTACATATCTGAACACTGAAGAACTGTGTAAAATCTTTATGACAGTTGAGAAGTGGACGGAGGAGAAATATAAAAAAACCAGCAGGTACGAATGAAAAAGAATGGTAATTAGTAAGACGCCCTCATACTCTATTACTTGTATGTTAAGTGCGAATCATGATACAGCTCAACAATGCGTCAACACATATCTGATGTGGAAGAGTAGAGTTAAAAACACACTTGTTCTAACTCGGCATCGTTTCGTCCTCGACAGAATATATGAAATAGCCACGTTCAGTAAACTGGAGCCTTTATTAAACGTTAGTGTTTGCGACATACACTATTTTGATACGATCCTCGAATATGCTTACACGCTTCAACTCGACGGTTTTAGGAAATCTAGAGAAGAACAAGGTGAGAACGGTTTGGAACTTAGAACATATTTAGAAGATACACCCGCCGAGAAGTACCATTCGCTTTCGTACGACGGTTTCGAACACTACAAGTCTTCCCTCGGCTTTACTGTTCATCCGGAAGAATTATATTTTTATGCAAGATACAACTGTCGACACGATTTAGAATATTTCCTCAACCATCGATACGAACTGTAAAGAATTTACAATTGAAAAAAACATGAAAAGAAGCTAAGCAATCGCTAAGTATAAACGCCTAACTATACTCGTATACTACATATTGTATATTATTCATAAAATCTTCAAATAAAATGTACAGTACAGTATATTTATCCAAATTTAACAACTAACAAAAACCAAAGCTATGTACATTAAAAAAAAAAAACAGCAAAATCAGCATACAGTTCAGTAAACTGCAATATCAAACAAAATATCTCCCTTTCTTCGACATGCTGAATGATCATTACACTTGGCCCAAATTTCCAACGTCTGAAAAACAACTTCGGATATAGATTAACACTTTGAAGCCAATCATACAAATAAGGATGAAAATCATACATTCATATATAAAGTTATAATTATGCAGTTATATATGATATTACTTAACCAACCTTGTGACAAAGATTTAGGGTTTATGATATAAAAATTAGGGGCTAAACTCGAGGGCCTAAAAAATATGAGGGCATAAAGGCACAGCTTTATTAACCTAATAATAATGGTTAATCCGGCTCTGCCTGCATATGTTAAATGGAGATTTCTTATACTATATAAAAAGGTAGTCCTGTCCTTCTGTCTGTCTGTCTGTAAACACCATGTATTCTGGATTGGTTGAAAGATAGTGACATCATAAACAAGTCATAAAATGGGCGGAGATAATTAATATGTGAGTGATGTAACGAATTGTGGGCGGAGGAGAATAAACTCTTTCTCTCAACAGCTACAGCTTACTTCAATGTTTAAGGGAAAAACTGGACTGATATCGCAATCATACCTTGATTCAAAATCGTAAAAAATAGCTAATTTTTTAATAAATGGAGCAAAACAGTCGCAATATGACATTTCAGCTTCCTTTTCACAATGCATTAAAAGCGATTTTGACCAGAGACATTATTGCGCTTTGTTTTATTTCAGCTTTGTTTAGAACACTGGCTTTTTATAATACAGATAGGCCCTATATATTTGCTCATACCTTATCTTATCTTATATATATTATATAATATATATATATATATATATATATATATATATATATATATATATATATATATATATATATATATATATAAATTATAATATTATTATATATATATATATATATGATGAATAAAACCACGAAGGAAAGGAAACACAGATGGTGCTCAAGCGCTTTCGTCTAATGACATCCTCAGGAACACTGAAGTACATAAAGAATTACAGCCTATATATAGGTTACAGAAAGAGAAAAAATATATATATATATATATATATATATATACAATAAACGGAGAAACAAAATTAAAGGATTGTGGAAGGGGGCACACAAATCTATAAGGTAAAACTATCGATTTTTAGCACAAGATTAAGATTTGTTTCCAAACAATGTTATAGATAAAAATAATATATATATATACAAATTTATACTGGAAATCTGCCCGGGTTTTAGCACTCTGCCCTATTTTTTTGTATATAGAAATTGAAAAATAAAAGTTATTAGGGTGGCATACAAATTTTACCAAAGATTTAGCGTTCTACCTTTCTTATCTAAATCTGTTCTGAAGGAATTCAAAACAACAGGATCGAGTTGAAAAAGACCTTTGCTTATGTTGAAGTTATTTGTTAGTTGGATAATGGCAGACTCAAGAATATTTCTATTAACAATGTTGCTAGAGTGGAATAAAACTGAAGCATTATTCCAATCAATACAGTGGGATAACTCTGACAAATGGACAAAAAGGGCACTGGACAATTGTCCTGTTCTAACGGAATATTGATGCTGTTTTATACGTGTGTGCAAATCCTTTCCCGTCTGACCTATGTAAAAGGAATCACATTGTTTACAACCAATTTTATAGATAATGCCTGAATTATTGGTAGGGCTATTTTTTACTATGATATTTTTCACCATATTGTTATATGAAAATACTACATTAATATCCAAAAGTTTAAATACATTAGCAATGCCTAAAAAGCCCGGGAAAAATGGAAGTACTAAAATATTTTTTGACAAAGTACGAGTGTTATTATTGACGCGATAGAAAGTTCGTTTTGCCTTGTTGAGACAAGATTCCATAAACGCAGATGGATAACACAGATCACTTCCAATACCGTTGATTTTTTCTAATTCGGCATCGATGTATTCCGGACTGGCGATCCTAAGGGCGCGGAGAAACATTGAAGAAAAAATGGCCTTCTTAGTGGGGGTGTCATGTCCCGAGTAAAAGTGTACGTAGGACAAATTGTTTGTTTTTTTCCGATAGATACTAAACTTAAAACCTGGGCTTTCCCTATGTACACGCACATCCAAAAATGGGATTGAA
>JAJOZX010001714.1:192500-390000 GCA_023014485.1 Bathynomus jamesi | reverse complement strand
TCCATCCTCCTCCAAGGGAAATACCAAGAAGCGACGCAGGAGTCTAATCTCACAGGATGTGACGACTACCTACGATCGGCTGAATATTTCGTACCGCGATTCAGCTATGTCGTACGCTGCAGCGGCTAAATCACTAGGTTTTGACTTGGATGAACTGTCCATTTCTGCCAGTACCATGTACCGCACACGCAAGGCTCTCAGGAAGGTGGCTGCTGAAAGTTATCAATCCGACGAAGTTTGTCCTGGTCAGCCTCTTGTCTTGCATTGGGACGGTAAGCTCCTACCTGACAATGAGCAATGGAAGGAGAGCGTTGACCGGATCGCCGTCCTCGTCTCTGGCGACGGCAAGGAGAAGTTGCTCGGCGTTCCTAAGGTGACGTCCGGAACCGGCGAGAAGATAGCGCGAGTTTGCTTGGATTTGGTCAAGGAACACAGGATGGAAGAGCGCGTGCGGGGACTGTCTTTCGACACGACAGCGTCGAACACCGGGATTCATATCGGGGCCTGCGTCCTGATTGAGAAAGGTCTTGGCAGAGAACTCATGTACTTCCCCTGTCGGCATCACATCTATGAAGTCATCCTCAGCTCCGTCTTCAAGCGTGCATACGGCGTTTCAAGTGGCCCCGATATACCCGTTTTCAAGAGGTTTCAGGCACAATGGAAGTTCATTGACCGGTTGGACGTGCGGCCGTACGATTTTGCTCAAGTCAATGACTCTATGAGGGAACTGAGGGAGAAGTCAGTCCTGCTGGTGAGAGGGATGGTGAGCACGTCGCATCAGCGCGATGACTACAAGGAACTGCTACAGTTGGTTCTCATCTTCCTGGGAGAAGCAAAAGTGGTGGATTTCCCTCTCAGAGCCCCTGGCGCTTACCATCACGCTCGATGGATGGCGATAGCCATCTACTCCTTGAAAGTAATTCTACTGAAGAAGCAGTTCAAGATGTCGAGTCACGAGTTGGAAGCTCTGACAGCCGTAGGTCTCTTCGTGTCCCTCGTCTACATCCGAGGTTGGACTCGTGCTGCAACCTCAAGCAAGGCTGCCGCAGTTGATCTGGAATTTCTGCGTGACGCGGAAGCCTTTGCCATGTCGGGATATTCGTGTGTTAACGCTGCGCAAGAAGCCATGTCTCGACACCTATGGTACATCTCTGAGACTCTTATTGCCATGGCGTTCTTCGACGCAGATGTGGCAGATGAAGAAAAGGCTCAGATGGTCGTCAGTTTGGGTAAGCCCGCATCGAAAAAGGAACTCAAGCGACCCCAAGGGAAGAACGTCAGGAATCTTGCCTCGAAACACCTGGCGGAGTTCGTGACAGGAAAGACGATGGCTTTCTTCCATGCATTCGACTTGGACACAGAATTCTTGAAAAAGCCAGTTGCCGAGTGGACTGAAGTAGAGGGCTTCAAGCAAGCAGCGGCAACTGTTAACAAAATCTCTTTCGTCAACGATCGGGCCGAAAGAGCCATCGCGCTCACCAAAGAGTTCAACTGTTCTCTGACGAAGAACGAAGAGCAGAAGCAGTATTTGCTCAAAACTGTGATGCAGCATAGGGCGAAATACCCGAATAAAACCAAGAAGGATTTCATGGACAAATGATTCGCAAGAAGTGGTTATGTTTTTTGTATCTTTGTGAAAATGTGTAGTGAAATGGTACTCGTTTGTTGAAAAAATTCATTGACAGATTTTTGTTTAATTTTTTCCGTTTATGATCTGCCAGAGCATCAAACTGGGGACCCGTAAACTTTAAACTATTGAATTAATACTTCGGTTTATCAGTCTCCTCAGCAAATGGAACAAGGGGATCCATGTGGATTAAAATTTTTCCAAACTTTTAATTTATGAAACACCCTAATATATATATATATATATATATATATATATGCTATCTGTCTCTCTGTCTGTCTATCTGTCCCACCCTAAAGCCGAGTTTACACGGTGAGAGCTACTCGCGCGAGTAACTCTCACGTCTGGACATGAGAGTACTCTCATGAGATAGTCTCGTGAGAGTAGCTGTTGACACGCGTTGGTCACTCGCAGTGATAGTTGACGTCGAAATGCCATCAAGGCAGGTTGTTGCTGCGGCAACCCGAGTGTTTTGTGAAATAATTAGACGCACAAGAAAAAAAAAACGTAGAATATGGGTAAGAAAATGGATTGGTAGGAAAAAAGAAACAGGTGCTTCAAATTTACTTTTACAGGAACTCCGAGGGGAAGATGAAAGAAGCTTTAATAATTTTCTACGACTAGATAAAATTCAGTTTGACTTTTTACTAACGAATGTTACAACTGCAATTCAGAAACAGGATACATGCATGAGAAGAGCGCTGCCTGCCAAAATAAAATTGGAAATTACTTTGTGGTACATTGCAACAGGCGATTCATTAACGTCTCTATGTAAAGTTCCCAAAAGTACAATTTCTAAATTTCTTCCCCAAGTCTTCGATGCTATATATACTGCATTAAAGGAATGGATTCACGTAAGAGCATTTACACAATTCTTTATTTAATCAATCAATAATATATACTGTAGAATGCTATAACAAACACAACATTAATTAGTTAAATTACAAATTAAGAAATGCAGGGAAAGATGGTTGATCCAATAAACTTTGAGAGAACTCTTCTTGTCGTTCATCCTGGAGAGGCTCAGGAATTGAAGAGACAGAAGGGTTACTCGATGTTGAAGGACCGCTGGATACATTTGCAGAGGGAAATGGGAATGTATTCTTTTGTCTTAGCAACTCCAAACGATGTTTGCCTATTAGGTGCTGAATTTCAATTTGGAGTTGTAAAGCATCATATGAAGGCATTTGTTTCAGTTGTGCAACGATGTACTTGCCAAAATAGTCAATTTCGTTATCCTGAGGGACCTCGACAATAGCGTTAAGCGCTTTTACAGCCGCATCCAGTGGATCGGGTTTACTTTTTTTTGGGGGGGGGACACCAGATGTAGGGGTGGAAACTGATGAAGATATCGCAATACCGTGCGCAGTACTGATGACCAGGGAGTCTGAAGGGCTGGGCTCCAGTTGTAAAGCAGCAGGTGATTCCTCCCCACATGCAAGAGTTGCGCTGCCGTCCTCCTGAGTGTCCTCCGAATGCACTAGCTGAAATTAAATTGTATATTAATATATATATATAGATAGATAGATAGATAGATAGATAGATAAATAGATACTTTCTACACATATCATGTTTTGTCTTTTCAGTTGCCAAACACAGAAGATGGCTGGAATGCAATAGCGAATGGATATGCGTCCCGGTGGAATTTTCCTGACTGTGTAGGGGCGCTTGACGGCAAGCACATCAACATCCAGTGCCCCCCCCCAAATATGGTTCACAATATTACAACTACGAAGGAAGCTACAGTGTTATTTTGTTTGCATTAGTAGACCATGATTACTGTTTCACGTACTTGTCGGTTGAAACTTACGGTAAAAGTTCGGATGGGGGAATATTTGGTCAATCAGATCTTCGAGTCGCTCTTGAACGGAATGATTTACATATGCCTAACAACTTCGTCATTGTTGGTGATGATGCGTTTCCATTGAAAACGTACCTTATGAAACCATATTCACGTCATGGCATCCTATCACACCGAGAGAAAATATTCAACTACAGGTTATCAAGAGCAAGGAGAATTGTGGAGAATGCTTTTGGTATTCTAGCTGCTCGATTCCGCGTGTATATGAAACCAATTCAGTTATCAGTTGATAAGATAAACAAGCTTGTCATGGCAACCTTAGCGCTTCACAATTGGTTACGAAAAATAGGTTCACGAGGATCAACTTCACTAACAGTTGCTGAAGAGGACCAGGAGACTGGACATGTACATCCGGGAACTTGGCGTGCCACAAGCCCACAACGATCTCTCAAGGACTGCAAAACCTAGGTGGGACAGTCGTGTTGGATGTAATAACTATGGCGTAAGTGCTCGTGAAAAACGCGATCAATTGGCAACTTATTTTATAGGCGAAGGCAAGGTAGCATGGGAAGATAGAATATGATTTAATTTGTGATCCTATCTTTGTGTTGTAATTAAAAGATGTGAATGATGTGCTGTATATGTATCATTTATGAAATCCTCATATATATATATTAGTGATGTAGCGGATGTCATTTTTTTCACATCCGCGGATGCGGATGCGGATGAGGATGTTTGATTTCAACATCCGCGGATGCGGATGCGGATGTCTACATTTTCGTTATTTTTTAGGATATATTCGAGATTTGTTGTGTTTAACGTATATAATAAGTTATTATATAGAGAGAGCTGTAGCTATAATGTAGTATAATTGATTAATTGTACAATAATTGCAGTACTTTTCTCTGAACATATAAAATAATATCAAGCATCTAACTAATATAGAAATCAATTAGTGAATTCGTCTGCAAATAAATTCGTTATATTTTGTTGAGTTTCAGCCACAATTAGAAACCATAATTGTGTTACCAGGATGCGGGACGTGAACCCAACTCAAATGCACCCCACCGACCTCTTTCCCCAACCTCCACCCTTATAGAAAGAGATCTTTAATTAGCTTGATAACTATTTATATTAAGTTTAAAGTTTTATTAGGCATATTTATAAATGAGTAATTAAAATAAAGTAAACTAAGATGTTCATCGTTTAATGTTCAAACTTAATTATAGGGAGGTTATGCTTAAGGAACATTAACTTTTCTGCCTTTTCTGCTGACAGTCTGTTTCTCTTTTCATCATATATTAATCCAGCACTGCTAAATAATCTCTCGCTTGGTACGTTTGTTGGAGGACAGGCTAAATGTTTCCTTGCAAGTTTACTCAAGTATGGATAGATATTCTGCGTATTTTTCCACCAACTAATAGGATTGTCACATGCAGCCAGGCGTTTTTCTTGGTGATAGCTCTCGATCATTTTTACTACATCTTTTGACATCGCGTAGGTCTCGTCATTGCTGCTTGACTCAAGAAACTGAGAGACAGATTCTGTGATAGATTTGCTTGTTGAAGGTGTTGGTTCTGTCACTAAAACTTTTATTCTTTTGGTGGGTGGCGAAGCGACAGATTCAAGAGATTGAAGCTCTTCAACTGCTTTGCCAAGTGATGATTTAACTCGTTCTAATGTACTAGGTGAAAATAACTTAGCTTTGTAATGTGGATCTAAGTAGGTTGCAAGAGAGTAACTTCATACAAGAACAGCCTCTCGTCTTGTCGCTTGCATCACTTTTGCGCACAATGAACTAGTTCTATTAATATAGTAGAATTTGATAATTTCCGCTTATTAATGACGTTTTATCTCAACGGTCCACATCCGCACGACATCCGCAGTCCAAAGTGCGGATGCGGATGCGGATGCGAGAAAATGTGCGGATGTTCCGCGGATGCGGATGCGGATGCGGATGTGACCTACATCACTAATATATATATATATATATACACACAAACAAGTCTTTGCTCAGAGGGGTACGGCGCCCCTCCCATGTTTCGTCGTTTAGCCCCACTCTTTTTCACCGAAAGAGAGAGGAACGAAAGGGCAAGAGACGAGATGTGCGTAGAAGCCTAGGCTAGCTTCCCACCATATAATAGCAGTACATAAACAGAGGAACAGTCAAAGCAAGTAGTCGAACAGAATAAAGAGGTTAAGAACATCGAAAATTTATCAATAATTTATCAAATTTATCAATTTTGATAAATTTTCGATGTTCTTAACCTCTTTATTCTGTTCGACTACTTGCTTTAACTGTTCCTCTGTTTATATATATATATATATATATAATATATATATATATATATATATATATAATATATATATATTGTATACACTTCGTACTCACCAAGTTGGATTGGGTCTCTCGGCTGTCAAGTGTTTTCCTCAGATATTTGTCAGCCAATTTAAACCATGATAATTTGCTGGTATATACGTCTTCTGTCCCATCTCCACTTTTCTTACTTTTTATAATTTTTGTTGCCTCTTGTCTGTAAGTATTTCTAATATTTTGTATTTTATTACGAAATAATTTAATGTTCACATTTTCAAGTTTCATTACTTTCAGTATTTGTTGTTCCGCAATTGTCCTAGCATCTCTATTCCTATATAGCTCCTCTGTGGTATCCCACAAACATCTATGTTTTAAATATTCTTCTAAAAATAGAATAATTTCATCTGTGTTTTACTTATCGGACATTCTGCAAAACAATTATAACAATAAATATAAACAGTATTCCAAACACAGTCCAAAAAACCACAGTCCACGTCTGAACTCGCATGACAGTAAACTGAAAAGTTGGAAGAAACCAACTTTGTTGAGAGTGGAAAATTACTAGCGCGAGAGTTGGCGGCGCTAATAACTCTCAGCTAGCGTGGTAGTTGACATGAAGCAAGTAGTGCGATAGTTACTCTCATGATAGTTACTCGCGCGAGTAGCTCTCACCGTGTAAACCCGGCTTTAAGCCGGGTTTACACTGTGAGAGCAAAGACTTGTTTGTGTGTGTATATATATATATATATATATATATATATATATACACCGGGTGTACATAAAGTCAGGATCTATTTTTGTGAAGCACTTGGAAATTATATGGAATTCAATCATAAAATGCTAAAGTGGTAACATTTTTTAAATAATTAAGAGTAGGATTCGACGTGACGCCCATCAGTATCCCTGCACAGCTCAAATCGTTCCGCAGCATTTCTAAACACATTCTGGAGCATTTGCGGGGTTATGTTATCTGCAGCAGTTCGTATACGTGTACGTAAGTTTTCAAGACTCGTAATCTTCGTCTGATAGACGTGCGACTCGATAAAGCCCCATGCAAAGAAATCTAAAGGGGTTAAATCTGGTCATCTCGCTGGCCAAGGTCTGCTGCTTCCGCGTCCGATCCAGCGATTTGGAAAACGTCCATTTAGATAATCCTGAACAATTTTGGCATAGTGACAAGGAGCACTATCCATCATGTTGATAGACGACGGGGATAGGATTGTTAGTACCGTCGTCTATCAACATGATGGTGCTCCTTGTCACTATGCCAAAATTGTTCAGGATTATCTAAATGGACGTTTTCCAAATCGCTGGATCGGACGCGGAAGCAACAGACCTTGGCCAGCGAGATCACCAGATTTAACCCCTTTAGATTTCTTTGCATGGGGCTTTATCAAATCGCACGTCTATCAGACGAAGATTACGAGTCTTGAAAACTTACGTACACGTATACGAACTGCTGCAGATAACATAACCCCGCAAATGCTCCAGAATGTGTTTAGAAATGCTGCGGAACGATTTGAGCTGAGCAGGGATACTGATGGGCGTCACGTCGAATCCTACTCTTAATTATTTAATAAAAGTTACCACTATCATTTTATGATTGAATTCCATATAATTTCCAAGTGCTTCACAAAAATAGATCCTGACTTTATGTACACCCTGTATATGAGGATTTCATAAATGATACATATACAGCACATCATTCACATCTTTTAATTACAACACAAAGATAGGATCACAAATTAAATCATATTCTATCTTCCCATGCTACCTTGCCTTCGCCTATAAAATAAGTTGCCAATTGATCGCGTTTTTCACGAGCACTTACGCCATAGTTATTACATCCAACACGACTGTCCCACCTAGGTTTTGCAGTCCTTGAGAGATCGTTGTGGGCTTGTGGCACGCCAAGTTCCCGGATGTACATGTCCAGTCTCATGGTCCTCTACATCAACTGTTAGTGAAGTTGATCCTCGTGAACCTGTTTTTCGTAACCAGTTGTGAAGCGCTAAGGTTGCCATGACAAGCTTGTTTATCTTATCAACTGATAACTGAATTGGTTTCATATTCACGCGGAATCGAGCAGCTAGAATACCAAAGGCATTCTCCACAATTCTCCTTGCTCTTGATAACCTGTAGTTGAATATTTTCTCTCGGTGTGATAGGATGCCATGACGTGAATATGGTTTCATAAGGTACGTTTTCAATGGAAACGCATCATCACCAACAATGACGAAGTTGTTAGGCATATGTAAATCATTCCGTTCAAGAGCGACTCGAAGATCTGATTGACCAAATATTCCCCCATCCGAACTTTTACCGTAAGTTTCAACCGACAAGTACGTGAAACAGTAATCATGGTCTACTAATGCAAACAAAATAACACTGTAGCTTCCTTCGTAGTTGTAATATTGTGAACCACTTTTGGGGGGGCTACTGGATGTTGATGTGCTTGCCGTCAAGCGCCCCTACACAGTCAGGAAAATTCCACCGGGACGCATATCCATTCGCTATTGCATTCCAGCCATCTTCTGTGTTTGGCAACTGAAAAGACAAAACATGATATGTGTAGAAAGTATCTATTTATCTATCTATCTATCTATCTATCTATCTATCTATATATATATATATATATATATTAATATACAATTTAATTTCAGCTAGTGCATTCGGAGGACACTCAGGAGGACGGCAGCGCAACTCTTGCATGTGGGGAGGAATCACCTGCCGCTTTACAACTGGAGCCCAGCCCTTCAGACTCCCTGGTCATCAGTACTGCGCACGGGAGTGCGATATCTTCATTAGTTTCCACCCCTACATCTGGTGCCCCCCCCCCCCCAAAAGAAAACCCGATCCACTGGATGCGGCCGTAAAAGCGCTTAACGCTATTGTCGAGGTCCTTCAGGATAACGAAATTGACTATTTTGGCAAGTACATCGTTGCACAACTGAAACAAATGCCTTCATATGATGCTTTACAACTCCAAATTGAAATTCAGCACCTAATAGGCAAACGTCGTTTGGAGTTGCTTAGACAAAAGAATACATTCCCATTTCCCTCTGCAAATGTATCCAGCGGTCCTTCAACATCGAGTAACACTTCTGTCTCTTCAATTCCTGAGCCTCTCCAGGATGAACGACAAGAAGAGTTCTCTCAAAGTTTATTGGATCAACCATCCTTCCATGCATTTCTTAATTTGTAATTTAACTAATTAATGTTGTGTTTGTTATAGCATTCTACAGTATATATTATTGATTGATTAAATAAAGTATTGTGTAAATGCTCTTACCTGAATCCATTCCTTTAATGCAGTATATATAGCATCGAAGACTTGGGGAAGAAATTTAGAAATTGTACTTTTGGGAACTTTACATAGAGACGTTAATGAATCGCCTGTTGCAATGTACCACAAAGTAATTTCCAATTTTATTTTGGCAGGCAGCGCTCTTCTCATGCATGTATCCTGTTTCTGAATTGCAGTTGTAACATTCGTTAGTAAAAAGTCAAACTGAATTTTATCTAGTCGTAGAAAATTATTAAAGCTTCTTTCATCTTCCCCTCGGAGTTCCTGTAAAAGTAAATTTGAAGCACCTGTTTCTTTTTTCCTACCAATCCATTTTCTTACCCATATTCTACGTTTTTTTTTTCTTGTGCGTCTAATTATTTCACAAAACACTCGGGTTGCCGCAGCAACAACCTGCCTTGATGGCATTTCGACGTCAAGTATCACTGCGAGTGACCAACGCGTGTCAACAGCTACTCTCATGAGAGTACTCTCATGTCCAGACGTGAGAGTTACTCGCGCGAGTAGCTCTCACCGTGTAAACTCGGCTTAAAACACGGAAACGGCTCCTCAAGAGAAAAAATTATTCGGTAAAAGTTGCTTAAAATTAATTGAAAACTACGGGAAAATTATTGAACACCTCATTAGATTATTAATTAATTATCGAATGTGCGGTTAGGTCAATTATACGCCCTTTCATGAATGGTTACGTTAGGTGGTGATATTTTCATTAAAACTAACGAAAATATCACGACTTAACCTAACCAATCTTCAAAGGCGTACCGTTATAACAAGGTATTCAGTTGACCTAACAAGGCATTCAATTAACCTACCCAGTTCGTTCATTTTTAGTCACGTCTCATTCTAAAGTTGCTTAAAATTAATCGAAACCTACGGGAAATTTATTGAATGTCCGTTTAATTGAATATTAGGGTGAGATATTTTTGTGGCTTCTCTGCTAGTATTTCTAAAACGACTCACTAGTGTGGGCGCAAAATGGGAGAGTATAATTGCAATGTTGCAAATGTCGATCCATGTTGCAAAGGGGGAGGGGATGTTGCAATAGTGGTATGCAACAAGGGGAAGGGATGTTGAAAAGGGGGTCGGTGGTTGTTGGAAAGGGGGAGGGGGATGTTGAAAAGGGGGAGGGGTTATCCCACAAATTGCAATGAAGGAGGAATTTGGGGTGAGAAGGGAGGATGACCTCCCCCCAAAGGGATAACCTTAACCTAAGAGAGAGAGAAAGGAGGAGGAGGAGGGTTTTGGGGTGAGAAGGTGAGATGTCCTCCCCCAAAGGGAAACCCTAACCTAAGCCTCAACCTAAGAAGGAGAGAGAGTCGTTTCTTCCACCATAGTCAGCCGCATAATGAGCGTCCAGGGGATCCGCAGCTGTTATATAGAGGGTCTGGATTTGCCAGATACCACTTTTAATTATTTGGAGGGGTTACCCCTTATTTTTTTATTTATATAAGGAGAGTTGCCAGAGAGCACTATTTATTTATTTATTTATATATAGATGAGTTGCCAGAAAGCACTACTTATTTATTTATTTATTTATTTATTAAAGGCAAGAGAGAGACAGAGACGTTCTCCTTATTTTGCTCAACAAAAGAATTAATTCAATACATTTAAACGCCAAACGATCACCAATATTAAAAATAAAAGAAATACACTTGACTCTTTATATTAATCCATGGCTTAGCACAAAGATAAATAAAACACCAATATTAAAATTGACAACAGAAAATGCAAGCAAAAAACAGTACACACTTTATATATATATATATATATATATATATATATATATATTCTTAAATAATCGAGTTCCTGAAATCTATACACTTTTATATTATTTTTTTATAAAGAAATTTCAGCGAAATCAAAGTAATTAAGAAATCGCAGTTAATTTGTTTTCAATTAATTCGTACTTTCATGCTAGTATATTTAAATAACTATAAAAGAAAAATGCATGCAATATAATACTTACACACTATATATATATATACATTCTTAAATAAATCTTAAACAAAATAAAATACATTTACATTAAAACAACTTCGCTGCCCATCCAAGAAAAGGGAGAAAGCGTGTAATTCGATCAAACAAAAGAAACACGTGATTTGCCGAGGCTGCGGTTGACCCAAATTCTTCTCAAAGACTCGGATTTACCACCGTCACACCAAATATTGTTCCAGTCATTATCATTACTAATGAAGTGAAAACTAAATTTAAATCCTGTTAATTTATACAGAGAGAGAGAGTGTCGATGAACTGAAGACAACACACACACACACACACACACACACACACACACACATTAATGATTTTATTTCGATCAGAAATCAACTTAAAGGATTTGACTCGTGTTATACAATCTTTTCGTTTTGAAGAAACGCATGTCGTGGACCTGAATATAGAGGTAGAAGTTTTACCAAGCAGTCAGCACAGCGATTGCCATATCATTATTAATACGTGCTGTGATTTCACGAAGGTCAAGCTTATAGTGCTTACCCGGTCGGGGAACGGCGCATTTAAGGAAGGAATTAGAGAAGCTGGGCGTGGCTAGTCGGAGGACTGCGATCGTTGTCCACGTTGATGGCAACGACCTGTTCCTCAAAGGCGGTAGGGTAGGTTTTACAGAAGGGATCATCACCGAGATCATGTCTCTTGCGGATGATCTAAAACTCAAGACAGACAGGGGAATGTTGATGGGTATTTTACCGCGGATCAATGCCAGTGACCACGCGCTCAGTAAGGTCATTGGCATCAACGAGAGAGTGCAAGACTTGTGCATACCACTGGGCGTGTGGTTTGTTGACCCGTTCGACGCGTTTTCGGGTAGGTGGGACCTGTATCAAAGGGATGGTGTCCACCTCAATGTCAAGGGTAAAGGTGAGCTAGGCACGCTGCTTGACCGGCACCTATACTGTATGGTGAGGTCAATCCCGGGGATTGATGATGGCCCCCACCGGGAAGAGATGATGCTGAACCGGTGGCGGACGTACCTTCAACTGAAGGGTGCGTCCATGTACAGTTGGGTGACCCTCCTTCCCCGTTAGAGGGGGCTCAGCCTCCTGCGGAAGTTTCCCCCTCGTTGGTGGGGGGATCTTCAACTCCCGACAGCCCTGTCTGTTCGGGAAACGGGTCGTGCTAGGGGGCGGTCCGAATAGGGAAGGCTCCCTCCGTGCAGTGCTTTTTAATGCTAGGTCGATTAGGAATAAGTTTTGCGAGCTACGGGCGCTCTTAGCATCAGAATACCAGGATATCGATGCTATCACCGAATCCTGGATTCATACTGATCGTAGGGACTACGTTGGGGAGTTCGAGATTCCCAGGTATAGAATGTTTCACAAAGACCGCACCCATGTGGAGGGGGAAGGGGTACTAATATACGTGAGAAACACGTTGAGTCCGGTTGACTGCCAGTTCCGATCGGAAAGGGAGCTGCTTGGCGTCGATCTGAACGTGGGAGGGACGAACTATAGGTTAATCTTGGTGTACAGACCTCCGCATCTCCTCCTCGAGGAGGATACAGCCTTGTACACCGAACTCTGTAGCCTGCTAGGGGACAGGGTGTTTGTAGTTTTAGGAGACTTCAACTGTCGCAGCATAAACTGGGAAGACAGGACTGCTGATGCCGAAGGGAGAAGGCTAGTTGACTTTGCTGATGAGAACTTCCTGACTCAGTGGGTCAGTAGGCCTACACGAGGCGAAAGCGTTCTAGACTTAGTATTCACGACCGAAGACAACCTCGATCTACGGCGGGCGGACTTTGTTGGCCTCCGGGATAGTGTAGGTCAGATGGGGTTAGAGGTCGATGGCGATGTTGAGGAAGTGTGGAGTGCATTCCGGAACCAGTTTATGGTGCTGCAGTCTGCTGCCTTACCCTCAAAACCGGTCACCCCTGCTTCAACGCAGCCTAAGTGGTTCAGTCGTGATATCGCTTCGGCTATCCGAAAGAGGAAAGCTACGCATAGGGGAGCGTAGGCCAATCAATCGTTCTCATGAGAACACTGAGGCGTATGTCCGCCTGTGTAGGGAAGTGAAGGCGAAGGTTAGGCTAGCGAAACGTAACGAAGAACTCAGGGTGGCAAGCCTCTGCAAGGGGAACCGTAAGGAGTTCTTCAGTTATGTTAAAGGACTCCAGCGGCGTTCTGCGAACCTCCGACGTGGACATCGCTAATGTGTTGAATGAGTACTTTGCAGGAGTGCTCATCAGGGAGGACACCCGCGTCATCCCCGAGCCAGGCGTCAGGCACGAAGGTGTTGGCCTGGATAATGTTCGGTGTACCGCGACAGTCGTTGCCGATAGAATAGACAAACTGAGCGCGTTTAAGGGTCCTGGGCCAGACCATTTCCTCCCCAGAGTGTTGCGTGAGGTGCGTGACCAGGTGACTCCCCACCTGGCTACAGTCTTCAACAAATCGTTGAGACGGGCCAAGTGTCTGGTGACAGGAGGGAAGCCAATGTGACCACTATCTTTAAGAGAGGGAATCACGAAAGTCCAGGGAACTAGCGTCCAATTAGTCTCACTTCGGTTGTAGGTAAATTATTAGAGGGATAATAGCGGATATTATCGTTGACCATTTGGATTCCTACACGCTCTTTGGGGACTCCCAACATGGGTTCAGACGGAATAGGTCGTGTCTCACCAACTTGCTCGAGTTTTTCCACGTCATGTTGAGTGAGTATGATAAGAATAGGGCGATTGATATACTTTATCTCGACTTTGAGAAAGCCTTTGATAAGGTACCTCACCGCTGACTAATGGCGAAAGTCCGCGCGCTGGGTATCGGTGGGGAAGTAGGTAGGTGGATTGAAAACTGGCTGAAGAATAGGCGGCAGAGGGTTGCAATTAAAGGGGCTAGCTAGGGTTGGGCCTCGGTCACAAGTGGGGTTCCTCAGGGTTCCGTTTTCGGGCCACTGTTGTTTATCATTTACATAAATGATATCGACGGTGGCATCTTCAGTCGGATCGCCAAATTCGCTGATGACATCAAGCTTGGGGCTAATGTTGGGAAGCCCGAGGCGATCGAGCAAATGCGTGCGGACCTACGTAGGATAGGAGAGTGGTCCAAAAAATGGCAAATGACGTTTAACTTGGGTAAATGCAAGGTGATGCATATTGGCTACGCCAATCCCAAGTTGGACTACTCGATGTTGGGGAGTAATATCGAGGCCTCTGATTTGGAAAAGGATTTGGGTGTGTTATTTAGCAGCGACCTTAAGTTTACCAAACAGTGCGTAGAGGTGGAAAAGAAAGCCCAGAAGTTGTTGGGTTATATCAGGAGGCAATTTCGATTTTGGAACAAGGAGATTGTGCTCTCTTTGTACAATTCTCTGGTTCGGCCGCACCTGGAGTATGCTGTGCAGTTCTGGTCGCCCACCCTCAGGAAAGATATTGAGAGGCTGGAGCAAGTGCAGGCGAGAGCCACAAAGTTAATCCCTTCCGTTAGGCATATGGGCTACAATCGACCCTTACGCGCCCTGAATTTGTTTTCGCTAGAAACTCGGAGGCTGCGCGGTCAACTCATCGAGGTTTTCAAGTTCTTACGCGGATTCAACAATGTCGATTTTAGAAGCATGTTTAGTTTAAATGATAACCCAACTCGCAACAATGGTTGGAAGTTGGATTTGAAACGGTTTAGGACTAGTGTGTGTGGGAATTACTTTACGTACAAGATCTGTGTCACGTGGAACAGGCTACCTTCAGAAGTTGTGAACAGTGGATCTGTTCAAGAAAAGGTTAGACCGAATCTTCCACACTATTTGAGGGTGACAGGATTTTTCCGTGGGACCCGTTGCCATTGTTGCCTCCTCGGTATGGGCCGCAAGGCCTTTTGAGGTACTACTTTTCCTTCTATCTCCTTGTAACTCCTCTCGAGTTGGCCTGGTGAAGTAGTGAGTTGGTTTCTTGTACTATCCACCTCACAGGTACACCCGGCTCATCGGGACTTGGTATGGACCAGGCGTCTAATCTTCTTTTGCACTCCATGGATTTTAGTTCCTACCTTTTTTTCGTACCGTAACAGTTGAAATTTCTCAGTGTTAAATTTCATATAAAAACGAAGCGACTTCTCCTAAAACTTACCACATTATTACCCCCTCATCCTTCATGCATTAAAAATGTTCTACTTTATTGGTAACCTTCGATTAGCATCCCCCCAATTTTTCGTTCTGACGAACGTCAAACTTTTTTTTACTCCGCCTTAGACCTACAGTTTAACGTGTAATCCGAAACACAAGCAACACAGCGTCTTAATCACAGGTCACGCAGGGTACCCATTTATCTTCCAGCCAATTGTGCGGAAGGATGATCCTTTACCAAGTGCCGACTGCCGTCACCGGGTCTCGAGCTCGGATGAACTCTGAAACCATTCTTTTTATTATACTTCATTTTGTACAAAAATGAATAAATCCTGTTGTATCTCTACAAAAATATTCTGCTTGTAGAGAACTTCTAGATTTCTTATTTTTCTACTGATCTTTGTGTCATCGGATATTACTGCGCTGTCTCTAGTAATGATCTATGTCGGGATTATGAAGAGTAGCTGCGCTAATGCTGTCTCCTGTGGTACTGAGCTTAGGGGCTCTGATGAAGCTATTCCGGTAACGACTTGCCGCCGCTCAAATTATGTCCATTTCCCTATCCAAACTGGGGAAAGTTGAGGATCGAGTAGTATGCTTGCAAATATTAATGCAAAATATTGTCGTAACAGAGCATGCAAATGAGCAATTCACTCAAACACCTTGAGATGTGATCATTGAAATTAAATCTATGGAGAGAATGAATCGATAAAGACACACCTTCATTAGTAGTGAAGGCGACCAATCAGGACTTCAATGTCAAAAGAGTGGGTCCGTTATATCGGTGTTTCGATTGGTATACAAATTTAACATAGCCCTGCCAAGTTACATTGAAAACCAATCAGCAAACTTACGAACCCCATATTAGTTTTTTCGGGTGTTGCTTGAGGATCATGCCTATAAAAGTGAGTATTTTCAGGTGGAACTCACAGCAGTTATTTTCACCAGCGAATAAACAAACACATTCCCTCCGTCATGAGTCATTCACAAGAAGTTTACAGTTTACCGGCTTTATATGAAGATGGAAACACTGCCGCGGTGTCTACAATTAATCTTTTTAATGCAGCCGACCGGGAAGGTCGATGATATTTGCAACGACGCTCCTTACGATCCGACGCAAGGGATCGCCGTAGAAATGTAAGTATTTATGCGCCTGTAATTTTATTTTTTATAGCTATTTATTCGCGAACTTGTTATTTATTTTAGTGTGCTTGACACAAGGAGAAAGCTCTTGAGCACCATTCTGTGTTTCGAATATTTCATCATCATATATATATATATATATATATATATATATATATATCAGGTATCCGCAACTTTTTAGTATAGATTAGTTTGCAATTAATATTATGCTAAAGTCCTGTTTTGATATTCATCAAAATTCGTTGAATTTTTTTTATAACATTCCTTTGCAAGTTTTAAATAATTTTATAAATTCCATAATAAATTCATTTGAAATGTTATTCGGCATTTTCTCTTAAAGGGTCACAAACTTCTCTGAGCGGTTCGAGGATATTTGATACTTCACACTGTAACTCTCTTCCTATATATGTACTCTGCATATGTTTTAAACAATTGAGGTTTCATTAAAAAAGATTTTATTAAAAAAAATGATCTAATCAAATTAATTATTCTTTCTTCTTAAAGGTCCGATGAGGATTTGACTCGTGTTATACAGTCTTTTCGTTTAGAAGAAACGCATGTCATGGACCTGAATACGGAGGTAAAAGTTTTACCGAACAGTCAACCCAGCGATTGTCACATCATTAACGAAATAATGTAAGTTTTTCTTTTTCTTATGTTTTGAGCTTTTTTTCGGGTAAGAAGAAGACGCAATGTATTTTCATTAATTTATTAAACTAATGAAATCATGTTTTTAGTACAATAACCAATTAGTTTCCATTAAATAAGCTACAGAATACACAAACTAATATTATTGGATGCAGTTATTCATTTTATATATATACGAACAAAACATCATACTATACAACGAGTGCGCACATCGGAAAACGGCTTTTTATCTGTCTGTATACCATTTCGTCGTTTCGTTGAGTGTGACACGGGTCGAAAATTTTTTTAAAATTTATAAATTTCTTACCACGTGATATGTGCATGAGAAATGAAAGGCAGTACATCCCTCAAGTATTACTAAAATATCCTTGTAACCGGAAGGAATTCCATATAACTTCGGGGATATGCAACTGTTCGAGAAATTTTACAATAATAGGGTCACTCCAGGGCTGAATCCCGCGTGAATCAAAACAGTACATGCGGTCCCTATTTTTAAAATAGATTGCAAATTAGTGAGTCCCTTCATTCCCAATAACATCTGTATTCACAATAAGACTACCGCAATCTCTCGTAGTTGGCAATTTCAATGTTTCATTCTTCGCAAACGCCGATAAATTTGGAACGTGTGATTCGTTCACTATTCATTACTCTCTGAAGTGTATTCGTATCCATTTTAAGTCAGTGTCAACGCTCCTAAATCTGTCAACTTCTATTACTGCTTGTGACTCGAGGTATACTAGTACACTAATAGGTCCGTCTATCGGCTTGGCGAATTCCAATCTGACTGAGATGTTTCCACTCTGTTGCGGATTTAAGTGTGTATTTACACTAGCAGATAAGTCAGGTGTGATGTCAAACAGATAAAGGTTAAACTGATGAATTCTTTCTGCGTTACCCCAATCCCGAGCTCATCACAAGCACCTGCAATATGGGCCAGATTACTATATGCTCTCGCGCAAAGCGGGAAAACAGCGTCTGCTGAATAATTCATATCCATAGCTCCGCCCAACGCAACTCCAGTGACATATAGAGTTATAATTTTAAGGCCGAAATTCGCGAATTTAAAGGTACTCTTTTTATATTTTCCATTCACCGAAGCATGGTCCTGCATTCCAATTAATATCCTTTTAGGTAGAACTCCCAGGGCAATGTTTTCTATCTGTTTCGAAGCCAACCCTGTTGGTATCGTGTATAGTTTGATCTGTGCTCTATTAATTGGGTATTTTACTGTGGTATGTAGTAAATTTTTCTCAATTTCTATTTGTTTAGGCGAACTTAATTTCACTCGACGTACGCGTAGGTATGTCTCCATAATGTGAATCACAATGGGTTTTGCTCCCTCTTCTTGATCAGCTCCCAGATTTAAACAGATCTCAGAATTCGTGCGGGTGAGCCTTATTTTCAAATCAACCCCATTCACAAGCAACTTCTGAAATGTGAAATCTGTATGCAAGCGTCCAAAACATTCATGTACCTTCTTTTTAGAATTTTCAAATTTATCCTTTATACTACTTTCGTCTTTAACTTCATAATAGCCCTCGGCACTTAAAAACGTATCCTTCGCTTCTTTGGAAAAATTCAGCATATTTTCCAGATAGGCTCGTAGGTGATACTACCCCGTTCCTGCAGATATGTTGACCTGATTTAAATATACATCACACTGGTTGAATATGGAGTGCAGAAAGTTTGTTTCAGGATATACAGCATATTTGTCATCGCAGACTGTTCCATCAGAATGGGCTATCCGTAGTTTAGCTTACATGCGCACACAGCTTGGGTCAAAAAAGTAAGGGTCTGAGCTGGGTATCACGAGTTCCATTGGAGCACTCGGGGAATTGATTGTGTTTAAAGGGTTAATTGTAATAAAGTCGCTGTGGTCAATAGAAACTTGAATTGGGGGACATATCAAAGAGGGACAGCTCCGATTTACAACAATGTGAACTACACGGATGGATGAAGCGTGCCATGATGAGTCAGAAATAGTACCACCTTTCTCGACAAGTAGTAAACAGTCTATGATTCATGAGATCAATATCCTTAGCTTATATCAGTCAAAAAAATGGTCAACCATAGTTTTCATTCGTTTAGAACACTTCTTTTTTTATATATTTTTTTCTATATAACGCCACGTGCTGGTAATCCCTTCTTCCGAACATACCGCTTCTTCCCACCACCACGCATTTTTCTATTTGCATCTTTGAAGATTTCGTCCCGTGTACTCTTTAGGTGTTTTTTTAGAGCTTCTTTAGGTTTAGCCCCAGCCAATGTGTCTTCTGCCGTGTTAAGACCGGATTTTAGCGCTTTTCTCCCGAGGCATCTGGCTCCCTTCTTCAGCAAGGGAACAGCTGTGCGAAGTATGGTTGAAAAAATGGATCTAAGTCCACTACCACGCTGGTATCTCATTACAACTCAGTGCGTCGAAAGTGCAACTTCACTGTTAAGCTCCCAACACCGAATGGGAAATTTTTTCCCTCAATCGTTCTTATATATATATATATATATATTTAGATATTGGTTATTAGCTTAGTCGCGACATTCACATAATGGGGCCTGTCATACGTAATACTCATGCTCTTCCCTCTATGGTTGGGAATGTGTGAAATGCGCAGCAGGCGTGCCTGGGTATCCCAACAAATTGGTGCTCTGCTATATTGCTGTAAGTATAGCACATATCTGGGGATGTATATCCATCACTCAATTTCTCCAATTTCACCTGATACATTACGCTGGACAAGTCATGTTGTGCTTCGTGAAAGGTATCTCTTTGGAAGGCTGACCGATATCGCCCCTGTTATAATTTTGAACAGTCCTTTGTCTTTAATATTTCTGTCGGCCTGTGATTTTAGGGTCACAGTATGTGCAGGGTTTTCTTTGTTTATGATTTCGTATACTAAATCATCCGTAAGATTTGAGTTTTTAAACTTGCGTTTAAGTCTCTCACAACATCTTCAGCCACACTATAGCAGCCTGGACCTAGTATTACTACTGTACTGTAATACCGTGCATCCCCAATCCGGGCGATACGTACTGTTTCATCCCAAGTTACCGCGGGTTCTTTATAATTAATATTTAAAAAGAGGGTGTCCAGCTGAATCTCGCATATCCACACCTCATACGAATCACGACCCAATTCAATGGGTATATGGAGTTCTGTTACAAAGTTGGCCAGGGTATTGTTAAGATGTACAGAGAGGGACGAGGAGGACGGTAGTGTGACGTAGAAATTGTTAGGCGCCATGTTGCATAATATTTAAGCTTCATTATTGCATCAGCTTTTATATAGGTGTTGAAGCTTTCTGGGTACCCTAGCCATTTCACCAGGTACATTTTCCTCTTTCCTGAACCTTTGCTTCCTAAAATTTTTCAATTTTAAACACTTTTTTTCCTAAATTAAATGTCACTTTCTGCAACTCCTCGTGGTAAAAGCCTCCTGCGATTTCTTCCCAATTTAAATCTTCAACGTAATACAGCATTATCTCGCCTTTAGGTCTCATAGCCCCACCTTTAAAAATCTCACGTGTCCAGCCTTGCTCAAATCCCTTCGCGAATTTATTTCCCGAACGCGACAGCCTTACATAATCATTGATTTTGAAACGTGCAGAGTGTGGTAGTGTTCCATCTCTTCTCACATCAGGCTCTGTGCGCGTACCTCTTTCTAAAATCTCGTTAGGTGTTGTCCCAATCATGCGATGGTGAGAGCGGTTGTATGATGAAGCCAATGATTCCAGAATGACTATAAATCTGTATGTGTTTTTATGTGTAAAATAGCGGTGCATGCGTTCCTTTATGGTACATTGAACTCTTTCAGCTAAAAATGCCTTATGTATAGAATTGGTAGTGTAGTAGCTGATATTAAACTCTATCAACATGTTCTGAAAAGCTCGGCCTATAAATTCTTTCCCCATATCCGTACAAAAATAGCCAGGAACCCTGTTTTCTTTCAACATCAGTTTTGGTGGCTTCAGCAACTGTTTCAGGCGATTTATTTTTCATAGAATTAGCACAGATATCTAGAGGATACATCTATTATAAATAGGATGTAGCGGTAACCATCGTTATACACTGAATATCTTTGCATGTCTGTTAAATCTGCTTGCCAAATAGAGTCAGAATCGAGCCGCTGTTGTCTTGGCTGTTTTAAACCTTTTTCTCACAGGCTTATGAAGTGTATAAGCGTCCTGCTCCCGCAAAAACCTCAACATCTTTTTTCCCTACTCCATCATTGTAAACACTTCTGTACAGTCTATCTACGCCTCCGTAGGAGGCTGGGCTAGAAATGTCATAATAACGTCTTCTTAATATGTTAGCCATTTGCGTATTTTAGAGGCACGTGGGTAGGGTTGACCGTTGTTTAGCTCTTCTTTCTCCTCTTCAGAGTTTACCGCTGGGGGTGATGGCGTTTCTCAATTGTGGCACTGCGATGCATGTTCCAAGTCTTTTAACCTGTTCAGATTTCCTATCATTGTTTTGGGGACATTTATTTGTTGTAGTCTTGCTTTAATATGCTTCCATCCTGATGGTGAGGGCCTATCCCACTTTCTCACCAGATCATGGACGATGTCTACGATATTCGATCCCTGTACCTTTGCTCCTTCCACAATGATCTCACCTGTATCGGTCCATGTATTTGGGATCCTCATTCAATAGATTATAAAGACTTAAACCTTTATTCCTCAATGTATGTGGGAGGGTGCTTTTTAATACATGCTCGATATGTTGTGTGGCCGACCCGTTATCTTTGGTTGGTCAGCTCTATCGTCGGACACAGGTCCTATGTCACCATGCCATCGTTGTCCGTGCTGTGCCTAATAACCACGGGAATCTCTGTCGGATTCTTATAATTTTCGTACTCGTGAAGAAATTTCTGCAGAGCTTCTTGGTATAAGATTCTTTTCTCATCAGGTGTTTTTTACTGTTTAATAGGGCTAACAATTCGCTTTCCATTCTTTTAAGCCTGCTTTTACGGGGTTCTAGAACCGTGTCTGGATTCTTTGAACTTTGCAGTGAAGCATACACCTCGTGTGGAATCACTACCACTTTCTTCATTATATTAATCTAGTCAGTAAAGGACCCAAAACTGAAAATAAGATGGGGAGGAATGACCCTCCTCTTTGTACAATAATTCGTTTTTTCTTCCCCAGTTTGACTTTTACGAGCGAGTGTACGTATTATGTTCTTGTAACGGCGTAGGCGAGCCTTCTGAGGGGTTTCATTGATACATTGCAATTTATAACGTTAAGACAGATTTCACAGATGCATTTTAAAAAGTCGGAGTCGATATTTTTAGCAAACATCTGTTATTGCCCGGGCAGTCGATGATAGATTTTTATTAATTCATGGTATTTCTTTAGCCTCTTTGTCATTCTGGAATATACACCGTTTCAGGCTCGTTTGGAAATATATTCGTTCTTAGAAGCACCCTAAACGTGTTTCGCGGATGAAGGTCGCAAAGCAAATATCCGTAACGCTGACTTGTAGCTTCTTTATAAACTTCCAAAAACTCCTTACGCTGATTCGGGAACATTTGATTGGCTAATACCCCAATTTGTGATACATCTCTACGTTGCGCGAATAAGACTAGATATTGTGTATTTAACGACACATCGCGCATGTATCTATTTTTGAAAAATAGATTCTGATTGATGAAGAACACGCTTATGTTAAGATGGTGGGAGAATACTGTAAATGTCTCGGCAAACGTTTTATCCATCTCCAACATGAGATCGTCAATTACAATGACTGTATGCTCATTTCCCTTTAACGAATTAACATCATATACACCTTTGTGGAACAAAATATCATCTTGGTACTCGTTGAACACTGATTGATACGTCGAATAGCACCATATAACTTTATGCACAAATTTTGAGAACATCTCTCCCTTTTCTTTAATGATTTTAAGCATAAACACTTTTACCACATCCTGTAGGGCCAGATATAATACATGTGGATGGGCTCGTGAACCTGAATTTTTCTACAGAATTCATCTCTAACACATCACACTCCTAAGTGGGTCATTTACAAAATATAATAAAATTTAAGTGGTGATCCTTATATTCTACAGTCTTGTTTTTCCTCTTCTTCCACAGAACCGTGAATGACGATGATGTACAGCACCCCATCATCGATATTACAAATGACCCCGACGAGAGTGTAGTTACTGTCACAGACTCCAACCCCGCTAACGAGCCCACACCAGCGATACCTTTAGCACGCGACAATTCAAAGTGGAGGCATGATGAAGAGCCCTCCACGTCATGTATAAAGCGTGCCAGGATTGCGCTGGTTGTTAGATCACCAGTAATAGAGCCCCAACCCTCTACGTCCAAAGGCACAACCCCCACAACAGTACCTTCCTCAAATATACTCCCTTATTCCTGTTCAATTCCGGGTACATCCTCCACAGCAGCAGCAGCTTCTCGTTCTGTAGAGGATGGTATAACATTCGAGTTGGTGCGCAGCGCCACCCCCACCCCATCCCTGACTAGTAATCGTTATATAGTCAGGATTGCTCCTAGATCCATGTATAGCAATGGTGTTGAACACGGACTGCGGCGTACAGTTGAACGTATTGTGGAGTTTGCCCTTTAGAACCGCAACGAACTTGAAGTCAGGACGAGGCTGGCCTTCGGGTTTGGGTCAGATGACGGATGTAGATGATTTTTGGGTAGTAATACCATTCAAACGCTTGGCAGGCATAGATATAGAGTATATATTAAGCCGTATAATGCAGGTCTCAACATGAACAACCTTACGGTAAATATTGACCGTGTATTCCGTGTTGCGGGACATAGTGCCACACCTTATACTCTTAACTTCAATTCTCAGGCTATTTACAGACGGCATATAAACGCCGATCGTGGTTGCGGCTTTATAGCACTAGTATTGGCTCGTATGTTTACTGTACTAAATACATGGACGCAAAAAATTTGGTTGCCTACGTAGTGGCGTGCCGTAAACTAGCTTAGACTTAAACTTGAGTTTGAGTGTAATATGGGTCCTGAAGAGCTGAGAAGGGTAAAACAGGAAATGAATACTTGTATAGTTGTATTTGGAATGGATGAACGTCGTAGGACTATGTATGTTTTCAAAAGCTGTGTGAGAGATCGTACAAGACCCCTACTTATTTTAGGGCTGTCAGGGACAACGTATCTCCCCATCCGTAATATAAGGGACCTTTACGCGAGTTATGATAAAAGTAAAAAATATGGACGGCATCATGATTTGTGTAAGCGGTGTCTCAAGTTAGCGGATGATATAGTGAAACATTGTAAAAATTGTCATATGGTATGTGAGCAGTGTAAAAGCTCCAAATGTGAAAGCCGTGTGGTTGAAGCTGAGAAGAGGGACTGTGATGTATGCAGACGCACATTTTTGAATAATAACTGTTTTGAGCTCCATAAGTCAATTGGCACGTGAAGGAAAATGAGAATCTGTAAATGTGGTGTTTCATATGATGGATAATTGGGGAAATTTCAAGCATAAATGTGATGAAATTCACTGCTCTACATGTGAATATATGACGATTGGAGTAAAGCATATATGTTATATGAAAGACGCTAAGCCTAAAAATAAACCTTGTATAACTGTGTACTACGATATAGAAACATACACGAATGCTGAAACCAAAGACGTTATCCCACATCAACTTGTAAGCCAGACTATCTGTGATGAGTGCATGGAGATCGAGTGTGATGAGTGTCACAAATGTGGTAAACGGACAAACGTTTTTAAAACGATTGCACACGACAGCCACGTGAAACTCTGTGTCCTATATTATCAAGTTAGCGGACAAGTTCAAAACAATGAATGTGTATATTCTTGCCCATAACGGTGCAAAGTTTAAGGCACAGTTCCTTTGTAAGGAGGTGCTTGAGCACGAGTCATCTGAGATATTTACAGGCGAACCCTTGAAAAGAGGAAGTTTCAAAAGTATATTTCCTTTACACATTTCTCACTAGCGAAACTTTAAATTACGTAAGTTTACCTCCATCCAAACATTACTTTAACTATGAATGTATGAGTACAGGTGAACGTGAAGATTTTGACCGCTACTATAGCAGTTTTAATGAATCTAATCCTTACAATATAGCTGATGAATGTGAGCGTTATTGCGTGAATGATGTGTGCGTGTGCTTAGAGTATGTTTCCAGGCCTTTATAAGGATGTACATAGACCGTTTCAAGTGCGACTCGTTGCAAGTCGCAACCACGATTGCCTCATTGTGCTTTACGGTGTTCAAGAAAAATTTCATGCGTAAAGACACCCTAGCCTTCATTCTCAGAAACAAACCCCGCAGTTATGGGAACAAGGCTATTTACTGGCTCATACACATACAGCAGCAGACAGGTGTATACATAAAGCATGCCCGCAACACGAGGGAAGTACCAATTAAGGTTAATGTTTGTGTTTTTTGGGTTGATGGTCTAAGCGAAAACCGTGCCACTGGTGAAAAGACTGTGTGGTGTGTACTCCTTTAACGGCTGTTGGTGGCATGGATGCCCCCGTCCTGAGTGTGGAATCGTAGGAGATATCTACGGTAGATCTCCTACCGACAGTCTTGTGTGGACCCGCACCCGCGATCACATTATAGGCGCCCAGTTCATTCACAAGATCTTGTGGAAGCATGAATATGATGCACGGATGGAAACAGATGGACAGTACCATGAAGAAATAAACACGATCAAGCGTTCAATGTTGCTGGATCCTCTCAAATGCGGTGATAGCTTGTTCGGAGGGCCTACAAACCCCTTCAAGCTATACTTTCCGCCTACGGAGGGCATGAAACTCCACTACTACTTCTGTTCTTTATATTCCTACGTGATGAACAACAATCCGTACCCCGTGGGTGCACCTGAAAAACTGGTGGGACATGACCCGCCCACCATCGAGGTGTTCTCAACAAATTTGAACTGGTACTATTTCGATCTTTCTTTCGTAGATGTGCTCCCCCCTCGCGATTTATGGATGCCGATCTTACCCGTCGTTATAGATCACAAGCTCATGTTTCAATGTGCGTGAACTGCGCCGAGGAGAACAATGGGGATTGTAATCACACAACCAACCAGCGTAAGATCAGAGGTGTATATATACAAGCCCTGAGCTGGACCTAGCCGTTCTCCATGGTTACAGAATATTGAAGATATATAAGTGGTGTGGCGGTTTCAGAAGCTACCCAACCTTTTCGCGCCATATATAAACACTTTTTTGAAGGATAAGGTAGAGGCATCAGGGTATCCGAGAGGAGTTGATACCGAAGATGAAAAAGCGGCTTATATTCAACGTTACCGTGACCGTAAAGGGATACAGCTTGACCGTTCCCAAATTGTAAAGAACCCAGGCAAGCGCCTCAGTGCAAAGTTGTGTCTAAATAGTCTTCGGGGAAAATTTGCAGAGAATACTGGCAAGGGAAACGTTCATTTGGCAAAAAGTTATATTGAAGTCAGAGATTATGCCAACGCTCCCGATAAAGAGGTCATGGAGATCGTGAATGTAGGTAATACTTACATAATAAAGTACAACATTACCGAATTGGCCACAGATACCTTACGGGTTACAAACATACCTGTAGCCAGCTTCACAACGGCCTACGCACACATCAAACTTTGGGGTCTATTGCAATCTCGGGTGGAGGGTTACGTACGCCGATACAGATAGTGTGATATTCACAGCGAGGGAGGGTGAAGAGGGAGGGTGAAGAGGGAGGGTGAATACATGCCGCCTATTGGTGAATTCCTCGGAGAGTTGACTGATGAGATCAAGGATGGGTATGAAGACATCGCATACGCCGACTCTTTTGTCTCAATAGGGCCAAAAACTTATGAGATACCGGTGAGGGTGGGGGAGGATATGAAATATATCGTGAAGGCTAAGGGTATCACTTTCAACCAGGCGAATCGGCGGGTCGTTAACTTTGATTCGTTGAAGGATCTAGTGTGCTTGGAAGATAAGGGCGTCCAGCCACCCCAATTAACTGTACAGTAGGTACCCACAATTTTCGGGCGCAGAAGCTGGGGGGCGTGAAGGAACTTAAGGGTACGAAGGTGTGCCGTAACACCTATAGGAAACGTTACCAGGTGCCTGGTACCTATGATACCGTACCCTTTGGATACCATAATCTTTGACTGTTATATCAGGTCATCCCATAAGTAATGTCGTTTTTTAGATCGGAATTTGAACGACAAAAAAAAAAAAAACTGAAACTTTTTAATCTGATATATATTTTCCATCGGAATCAATGACACTCTGCCAACGTCCTACAAGCTTTTCAATGCCATGTTTATAAAATTCAGGCGGTTTTGAGGCAAAAAACGTACAAAGACTGGTGTGCAGGTCATCTAAAGAAGTATACTGTTTTTCGTCAAGATAGTTTTGCAGACTCCTGAAGAGATGATAATCTGAAGGCGCAAGGTCTGGAGAATATGGATGATGTGGAAGTTTTTCCCACCCAAGCTCCTCAATTTTTGCTGAAGTGATCCGAGGTGTATGAGGACGTGCGTTGTCGTGGTGGAACACGATTCCTTTCCGATTAACCAAAGAAGGTCTCTTTTCTTTTAGTGCAGTGTTCAATCGATCCAGTTGTTGACAGTAGACTTGAGCAGTGATTGTTTGGTTGTGTGGTAAGGTTTCAAAGTGTATTACACCACCTTTATCCCACCAAACACTAAGCAGCACCTTCCGAGGGTGAAGATTTGGTTTTGGCTGTGGTGTCGCTGGTTCTCCGGCACAAACCCACTGTCGACGGCGCTTAACATTCTGGTACAGTATCCACTTTTCATCACCAATCACTAAACGGTGCAAAAACAGATCTTGGAGTTCACGGGAATGAAGAGCTGTGCTAATGTTTACCCGCACCCTCAGATTGTCGACCGACAATTCATGTGGCACCCATTTTCCTAACTTAGGGACTTTCCCAAGTTGTTGCAAATGTCGATGGATGGTGGACGGGAATGAATTGAGTTTCTGGGCCAATTCTTCGACAGTTGTTGAACAGTCTTCTTCAAGTGCGGCTAACAGCAGGTCATCATCAAACTCAGCAGGGTGTCCAGAGCGTGCTGCATCTGTCAAACAGCAGTCACCATTCCTAAACTTTTGAAACCATCTTTGACATTTCCTCACATGCAGAATATCGTTGCCATAAACGTCCTGAATGTTTCGCGTTGCTTCAGTAGCACTATTCCCTTTTTTGAACTCGTAAAGCATTATATGCCTGATATGCTCTTCTGATACCGCCATGTTTATGAGGGGTTCACTTAAAGCAAAACACACGTCTTCACGGGTCAAGGTCTGTAAAGTATGTAGCGAAATACGATAGATCTCCTCTTAGATATAACCTTCGGAAAATTTATGCTTAAACCGAGTAGGACTACTTTAAACTTAATCTATCGTAAAAAACGACATTACTTATGGGATGACCTGATACATGTATAATATATCTATTGTTAACGATATGTTTATTTATTACACGTATTTGTAAATATATACCTTGAATAATTCGTTTATTAAATAAATCGTGTTTCAATTAGCGTTTCACTTTCTATAAGGTTGTAACATATATTCTGCTCGATTTTTAGTACATTCAGAACAAAATTTAAATGACTTATAAGGACAAATTTGATCGAATTTTTAGTTTATTCACAACAAAAATTAAATGACATAATGACAAATTAATCATCAACATAATTCCCTTCTTTTTCTATAACCTTCTCCCACCTGTAGAAAAGTTTTTTATGCCACATTCGAAGAAATCCCTTGGTTTCGAGTCAAAAAAAGCGATCACTTCGTTTTCGATAGCTTCCATGGATTGCAACTTTTGTCCATCTACGCGGTGTTGCAGACTTCTGAATAAGTGGTAGTCTGAAGGTGCGATGTCCGGAGTATAAGGTGGATGAGGCATTTTTTTCCTCACCAAATGCCTCCAATTGGGCAGTGGTGATTCGAGCAGTGTGAGGGCGCGCGTTATCCTGGTGGAACAGAACACCTCTGCGATTAATTAATGCAGGACGTTTTTCTTGTAATGCCATCTTCAATCGTTGGAGTTGTTGGCAGGAGACTTCAGCTGTGATTGCTTGGTTATCTGGCAGAAGCTCAAAATGAATAATTCCTTGCATATCCCACCAAACGCATAACAAAATTTTCTTTGGATGGGGTCCATTCCTTGGCTGAGGTTCAGGCCTTCTTTCACCGCTGAGCCACTGATGTCGACGCCTAATATTGTTATAGAGGACCCATTTTTCATCCCCAGTGACGATCCGATTCAATGTTGAAGATTCGCTTGTGACAAATCATGCGGAACCCATTTTCCAACCTTCACTACTTTACCTAACAGCTTCAAATGACGATGAATGGTGCTGAGGAAAGTGTACCCTTCGTAAAGCTGTGGTCCGAATTCAATGATCCTAGCCTTTTTATAAAAGATGGGGTGCATTTTAATGAAATAGGTAATGCTAGGCTAGGTAGGTTAATAGACGAAAACGTGCGAAAGCTGTATAGGTCGAAGCCTTCTTTAAACGTTGTGGGTCCGGGAAACGCGGGCCCGACGTGATAAATAGTTTAAAAAGCGGGCCCGTGGTAAAAAATAACTTAAACGTCTTTTATTGCAACGCGCGTAGTATTAGAAATAAATTAAATGAATTTAAGGCGGTAATTTATTCCGGCAACTATGATATAGTTGCTATCACTGAAACTTGGTTAAATACCGTGACTCGGGACTTGTTGGGGGAACTTGATATACCGGGTTTTAAAATCTTTACTAATGATAGGTTACATAGATTTGGAGGCGGCGTTTTGCTGTACATTCGTAATTCCCTTAGGGCTATCGAGGTTAAGTTAGATTTTCCGGCAGCAATTAATGCGATCTGTGTTGAAGTTAGGGCGCGTAGTATTAGTTTTAATTTTGTCGTTGTTTATAGACCTCCCGTTCAACCCCTCGATATAGATACTAGATTTTACTCACTTCTTGGTAATTTTATTGACAATCGGAATAGTATAATTGTCGGAGACTTTAACTGTCCTAATGTTAATTACGAGAATTTTACGGGTAACGAAGAGGGTTTGAGACTGGTTGAGTTTATGGACGATAACTTTTTACGACAGATAGTTACCGAACCAACGCGCGGTGATAATATCTTAGATTTGGTGATGACGAACGGCGAGAATATAGTCGAAAGTTTAGAAGTAGGCGAGAGTTTAGGATGTAGCGATCATCAAATTCTTAGGTTTAAGTTATTGATAGAAAACACACAGGATAGTAACGTAATAGAAGTCCCTGATTTTCGTAGGGCTAATTTTGATAGTTTTGCTGATAGGATGAGAGTAGTGGACTGGGATAACTTATTTATGGGTAATGATACAAATTTGCGTTGGGTGGCGTTTAAAGAAAGTTTTAGGAATATTGAAAGGGAGTTTATTCCTCGTAGGCCCAAGCGTGTTAGAAATCGTGGTAGGCCGAAGTGGTGGACTAGGGAAGTAGGCGAGTTCATAAACGAGCGTAATAGAGCGTATAGACTTAACAAGCGCAATGGCCAGGTAGCTAACTTTAATAGATATATCGAGCTTAGACGTCAGGTTAAAAGATCAGTTAGGAATGCCAAGCGTAATTTAGAGATAGTTATAGCTGCGGATAGTAAACATAATCCAAAAAAGTTTTTTGAATACGTAAATAATCGTAAGCCGGTAAAGGATAACATAGGCCCTCTATTGGATGTAAATGGCGCTTTGGCTTCTGACGCTCAGGCGATGGCGGGTATTTTCAATAACTTTTTTGCGACAGTTTTTACCGTAGAGGACGTAAATAATGTCCCCGACGTTGACGATATCGTTCCATTTAGTAGCGAGACTATTTTAGATGAAATAACTGTTTACGAGGCTGAGATTGCGCATTATATCGATAGGCTAAAAGTTAGCAAGGCTCCAGGCCCTGACGCTTTTTATCCTAGACATTTGAAAGATTTGAAAGACGTTATCGTAGGCCCCTTAGCGAAGATTTTTAATCAGTCACTCGAAACGGGGATTATTCCTGAAGACTTCAAATTAGCTAACGTCACGCCTATTTTTAAAAAAGGCGACCGCGCGGTAGCTAGCAATTATAGGCCCATTAGCTTAACGTCAATTGTCGGTAAACTTTTGGAATCCGTAGTTAGGGATCGTATTATCGATCACTTAGAAAGTAGGGGTTTGATTAATAGTAGTCAGCACGGGTTTCGACGCCATAGGTCTTGTTTAACAAATTTGTTAGAATTTTATAACGAAATAGTGCGCGAATACGATAGGCATAGGGCAGCTGACGTTATTTATTTAGATTTTAAAAAGGCGTTCGATACAGTTCCGCATAGGAGACTAATTGCGAAGGTTAAAGCGCACGGTATCCGCGGTCAGGTAGCTAACTGGTTAGAAGAATGGCTTCGTGCTAGGAGGCAGAGGGTCGTAGTTAATGGTAGTGAATCGGGGTGGTTAGAGGTAGGTAGTGGTGTCCCACAGGGTTCAGTGTTAGGCCCATTGTTATTCGTAATTTACATTAACGACATAGATGTAGGATTGATTAGTAACGTGTCAAAATTCGCGGACGATACTAAAATAGGCGGTAAGGTTGTTAACGAGGACGATAGAAATAGGATCCAAGACGATGTAGATAGGATTATGGAGTGGACGGATAAGTGGCAGATGCAATTTAACGTAGATAAATGTAAAGTTTTGCATATAGGTTCTCGCAACAATAATTACGTGTACACGATGGATGATAGGGATTTAGCGAGCGTTGACGAGGAAGTAGATTTAGGCGTACGCGTAACTAAAGATTTAAAGGTTAGGAACCAGTGCCTGGAGTCTTGCGCAAAAGCTAATAGGATGTTAGGCTTCATAGCGCGTAATTTCGAATTTAAATCGAAGGATATTATATTGCCCCTTTACAAGTCCCTAGTCAGGCCTCATTTGGAATATGCCGTTCAATTTTGGTGCCCGTACTTGCGTGAGGATATTGATAGGTTAGAAAGGGTTCAGCGTCGTGCCACGAAACTTATTCCGGCATTGCGCAATAAGCCTTATGAAGATAGGATTAAAGTGTTAGACTTGTATTCACTCGAAACTAGGAGATTAAGGGGGGAGCTTATTGAAGTTTTCAAAATCGTTAATAACATCGATAACGTAAATTTTGACAAATTGTTCACTTTCGATAATAGTAATACTCGCAATAACGGATTCAAGTTGCGTGGCAGACGTTTCATTACTAATATCGCTAAAAACTTCTTTACGTTTAAAGTAATTGATAAATGGAATAATCTTCCCGCGTCAGTCGTTCATTCTACCAGCGTTAATGTGTTTAAGAACCGTCTTGACAGACATTTTAAAAATATTAACGTTGTTTAAAATTAAAAAAGAAAGTTAACAACAGGAGCTCTGGTGGTGGTGCTCGAGGATGAGTCTGTTGACGATGAATGCCAGCTTGTGACATGCCAGCGTGTGATGCCAGCAATAAAAAAAAAAAAAAAAAAAAAAAAAAAAAATTAGACTAACACGAATGTAGATGTAGCTCATAGCGTAAACTAACCCACTTTTTGTTTAACTTTACCTACTTTTTTTTTTTCTTATCCTCCTTACTTTGCATGTCTCTAACTCTTTTCTTGCATGTTTGTAGTTTGCATGGTATGACAGTGAGTTAAGACTGTGTTTGCATGGTTTGTAAGCGTTCTTATTTTACTTCTTTTCATCTTTCACCCCTCTCCTATATTCTCCGACTATTTTTCTGACTTGTCGGCAGTGGCCGGCGGATGATGATGGTGAGACTTTTTCCCTCTTTTTCTGAATGAATGTTAACCCACGAATGATAGGTGTTGCTCCTTACTTAACCCCTTATTCTCCTCTCTTCTCTTAACCCCCTACTCTCTCCTTTCTCTCGGGCTAGCCTTAGAGTGGATCTTAGGGTCTTTGTTAGCCTTAGCTTCTGTAGATCTGTAGATATGGCTAACGCCGAGTTGTAGGCCAAGTTCTCTTACAGTTACCGTTGGGTTTTCCTCCCCTGTTGCTTTCAGCAACTCTTCATCTTACTCATTTGGTCGTCTTGTTCGTTGATAATCTTTCAGACTGAAGTCTCCATTTCTGAACTTCTCAAACCATCTCCCACACATCCATTCGCTCACAACATCATTTCCATAAACTCTCTGAATGTTTCTTGCGGATTCACTAGCGATAGATCCTTTATGGAACTCATACAGCATCACATGTCGAATATGCTCTTTCGTGGGCTCCATGTTTTTTCATTTACTGTAATATCGTAGGGGTGGCGTTGTAACTGTATGAAAAACACCAGATAAAATATTCATTAGCGTAATCCTACACTAGCCTAAGCCTACACTGCCTAAGTTATTGTGTATCGTGATAAAAACATGTGCAAACCTGTCGCCGCGTGTATTTTGCAACATTTCTAAAACTGTTTCACATTATCTTTAGGTTATTCTATTATCTATCGTCCGTTTTCTAATCGAGCAGAATTTGTTACAACTGATACTTTGTGTGTGTGTGTGTGTTTGTGTGTGTGGGTGTGGGTCTGTGTGTGTGTGTGTGTGTGTGTGTGTGTGTGGGTGTGGGTGTATGTACAGGAGAAAGTTTTAAGCTCCGCCCCCCGTGTGATCGACGATCAATGGTCACGTGACTCCCGCTACTACCTGGGCATATCTCTTCCCTGCGTGCTCAGTTGACCGCTGCAAACCCTGGGTCTCAGACGTGCATTTGAAGAAAACCCACGTAGAAAAAACCTTTACCTTTAATATTGCGTGTTCAACGTTTATGAAGTGGTATTCGGCAAAGTGTGAAGATATGGTGGATACTGAATGGCTCCCTATTCCACCCTCCTCTGATATTTTTAAAGCTACATTGAACCGTGCGAAGCTTGAGGAACAAGAGGTACAAATACTCTACGGCTATTCTAGCGAGAGTGTTGCAGGATTTCGTGGTACATGCGATGTATTGAAGTATGTTGTCGGACTAAACTTTATAAAAGCTTACATATACCGTGAAGTGGAAGAAACAACACGTGCAGAAGAGAAGCAACGTTTATGGTTAGTGAGTCTTGTTGGTGAGTAGTGTGACAAGCGATATTATGTCATGTTGCATCATACCGAACGCATAGCCTGCGGCTGAGAATGTAAATTTTGTCATAATGGAGAATCTTAAGTATTTTTACCACTACATTAATATATATCATGACGAGGTTTGTAGTGAGGTGTAGCTAAAGGCATGCGTGAGTTTTTAACAGCATTTACAGGCGAGTAGCGTCTGCTAAGCAAAATGGAAAAATATGGTCATATGTTTCTCTCAAATATTGCGCCGGAGTGTCAATAAAATGTGTTTAGTTCGTGGAAATGGACGAAAATGTCTGGTGCGCATTCTGGGGAGTGGGAGTGATAAAACATTAAAACCGGTATTCCTTTATGTATCGGAAAATTTCTCAAAAACCTACCCAGTATAATGGGATACAAGTATTCACGTTGGGACAACGCCGTACACGACTCAACAGCTTATGGTGTGACACTCCTCTTGTCGAGCCGATCCGCCCACCTGTTGCTCATACTCATTTCAGAGCCTGAACCGATTGGACGTGCACTCCTCGAATACGATGGAACTTCCTTTGAGCAACATTCTCAATGCCGTGTACGATGTGTCCGTGATGAAGTCATCGCGTGTGTCCAGGCGTAAAACCGGCGCCATTAACTATGTAATGGAAACGACTTGTAGACAAACAAACTCTGGTAAACGGAATGTTGTTTATTTAAGTGTTGAGGAGATGAATAGAGTCTTCGTGGTAGTTGAGAAGTGGAGTGAGGATCGTTATAAAATACCTGCAGGTGTAGGTACAAGAAGAGACCACATTAGTGATACCCCATCATATGCCATTGTTTGTACGTTGTGTATAAATAACGATCAGCCATGCATTGATATACGATTGATGTGGAAGAATGCTTCTGATAATAACGTTCTTGTCCCTACGCGAAACCGTTTCATCCTCGACAGAATGTTTGAAATCGTCGGATTCCGCAAGCTGAAGCCTATATTAGACGCGCATGTTACGGATATGATTTATTTCGACACGGTTCTTGAATACGCATACACCGCTCTGCTCGACGGGTTTATCGAGTGTAGGACTAAACAAGGCGAGAATGGCCTAGAGCTGGATGCTTATTTAAAAGGTTTAAACTCTTTGAAATATCATGAACTTTGGTACAAAAGACTTGAGCGGTACAGGGCAGAGCTCACCTACACCGTTCACCTTGAACAACTATTCCTTTCTATAATGAGTAACTGTCGTTACGACTAAGAAGATTATTTCAACTGCCGCTATGAATTGTAAAGAAAGATTCACGATTGAAAAGCGCGTATAGGTAAGAATAAACCCTCGATTGGAAAGGAGTGTTTATAAACTTGTGTTTAATAATGATGTTGTGGCTAACGATGACCTCTTTGTACGTCCTTTCGAATGTATTCTAGCCGTGTTTAAAGATAACTTGCCAACCGAATGTAAAATGGGCACGAAAATAGTATTGAACGATATGAAGGCCATTTACATCGAGTATATGTATCCCTATAACTTGGGCGGTGAAATAAAGTTAAGTATTTTTTATTGCGGAGTGCAAAGCAAAATGACGTGACTGTAGACGTGCGAGTTTAGTGTTTTAGTTAAGCGCAGTAGAACATAAAGTGTATGTATTTTGATGTATATTTATTTTCAACATATTTAATTATTTAATATAATTGTGTGTGTATAGATTTCTCCTGTATTATGATATTGATGATTATACTCCATCGTTTTTGTTTTTCTTATATTATTATTTTTTTCATCATATATATTCCATCGTTTAAAACTGTGTATTTATTATATTATTATTATTTTTATTGCATATATATATATATATATATATATATTCCATCGTTTAAAAATGTGTATTTCTTATATTATTATTTTTTATTTTATTTTTTATCACATATTCCATCGTTTGTATAGATGAACGATTGTATTTTATTTTCTATATATTTCGCGAAATTGATTCCAATAATTCGTCTAAATAAACAGAATGATGTTGTGGTGTTTTATTTAATTCTTTTGGTTGTGTATATATAAACGACATTATTTAATTATATATATATATATATGTGTGTGTGTATATATATACCAAATGGCTGCTTACGTCTTCTAAACCGACTGGCTGCGTAAGACTTCTATGCCAACTGTCAAGAATATATGCTTTAATTAAATAATTATCGCAATCTGGCAACTCAACCCTAATAATGTACACCTGAATAGCCAACTGGCTGGTTTACACCTTATAAGACAGTGGGCGCTCGGAAGAACTCTCATTATGCGTCTGGCTGGGACCAGGCGAACATCTCTATCCTTCTTAGGTTATGGTTTCCCTTTCGGGTGTGAAGACATCCCACTTCTCCCCCAAAAGACTCTCCTTCTCCTCCTTTCTCTCTCTCTCTCTCTCTCTCTCTCTCTTAGGTTAAGATTACCCCTTTGGGGGATGTCATCCACCCTTCTCCCCCCAAAGCTCCCCCCTTCATTGCAATTTGTGGGATAACCCCTCCCCCTTGTTGCATAACCCATCCCCTTTTCAATACCCTCTTCCCCTTTTCAACATCCCCTCCCCTTTCAACAACCCCCTTGTTGCACACCCCTCGCAACATCGATCATCATTTGCAACATTGCAATTGCAATCTCCCATTTCGAGCCCATACTACTGGACTCCACTGCGCCGTTCAGAGGAATAATGATGTAAATATTTCTGAAATAACGTGTGAATTTGCTATACTCACAAAGAGGTACAAGGTGAAAATAGAGATTGTATTCTAATTTTATGGTGCATGTATTATACAAAGATAAATATAATTACTTTATGATGGTTTGTTCTCCGTATATTCTATTATTATTATTATAAGTAAACTGAAAAAAGTACTGCATTGAATATTGTTTGAATTTTTTATTTCTAATTTGTTATATAAGTGTATAAGTGCATTTTATTAACCTTTACACAATTATTTTAAAAGCCATGTTTATGTAAAAATTTAATAATACAAATGAAATAAATGAACGTGTCCAGAAAAAAAATACTAGTTCTGAGTTGTAAAAAGGAAGAGATGAATGGAAACACTTCGCTAAACTCCTACATCGAACTAAGACGACAAACTGAAAATTTTGAAAAAGTTTCTCGCTAAAGTTCATAATGAGGTGGGGCTTTCCTGGGTGAGCTACGTTCCCCTATTCTGATGTGGTATGGTATTGCGGGTAGCCGCTAAAGTCCGTAATTTTTCGGTGTTGTAATACTGGACTGGTTTTAGGTCTGAGGTGGGAATGCTCCTCTATTCTAATGTGATATGGACTGAGGGTGGTCGCTAAAGTCCGTAATTATGTTATAGGAATGAATTGGGGCTTTCCTGGGTGAGTTACGCTCCTCTATTCGCTTAATTTTAAGGTTTAATAACCCCACTACCCACTACCCTTCCTACCTCCCTTTCCTAGCCCTTGCGCATCTTTTCCAGCAATGTTGCAAAAGGCTTCAAATGATGCAATATTCTCCATTCCCTTTATTTAAAGGTTTGGGACCCCCAGCCCACCCTACCCCCATTTGCGGACCTCTGCGTATCTGTTTCTGCAATGTTGCAAATGGTGCATGCAATGTTGCATTAGGGCATATCATACTCTGGGTTCAGGGTTGAAATTTTGGAAAAACAAAGTGGCTAATATGTATTCCTATGTAAAAATTAATTCTAAGATGGGTTTATTATTTGCAACTTTTCCGAAAAATCTCATTTTCATGGTCAAAATCGCGATTTTCTGATTTGAAGGCTGCCTAACGCAGCCTCAGGGCACCCAAACCAAAGCACGAAGCTGTTCTGCATATGATTTAGTCTAAAAGTTGCTTTTCTGACCTCGTCCTTGCTTTCTTGCGTGTTTCAACGCCTCTTCGTGCTGAAAAAATGTTTAGATTTCAAGTAAAACTTAAGAATTTTAAGTTTTTCTTCAAAGAATAGGCGCGGCTCACCAGCTCTACTCTGATCGAGTAGCGGGAGACTTGCCACCTCCACGTGTAGGTTTACACGCCTGTTCTTCCTGGATCCCTGAAAATCGTGGCCTCATAAGATCTTATATTTTGATCTTATGAGGACTTTCAGCTCTTATGAGCATTAACGATGGCTTCAGCCTCTTCATCAGCCACTCGAACCTGAAAAGCTCTTAAGTATGTCCTGCTTCGAGCTGAACACTGGGAGCATTTCTCGATGGTCTAGCCTGTCTCTCACCCACCCATCTCTCCTCTCGTGACCGTACACAGCTTGGGAAGCAGTTGAGACTTCCTGTACAGCTCTCCCGCAGGACTGAGTATGAAAAGAGAAAGCGTCCACTTTGAGTGGAGTTTTCCTGAGATCCTCGAGCTCAGTCAAGGTCATCTTGCAGGTGAAAATAGGCTCGTAAATATTCTCTGATTCCCAGTTGATGAGATCTTCAGGTGAAGTGGCTTGCAGATTGACTTTGGGATTTTTATGGGGCCTCACTGTCGTATCACCAAAGTCTCTTCCTTCTCTGATCTTCTCTATCTGGCTCACAGCAAAAGCTCTCTGATGCTCATCCTCACTGCACAGGAATGAAGCCAGGATGTTCTCAGGATGTGCGTGGTAAGCTCCTCTTATCACTGCAGCAGAGATGATGTTCCTGACCTCGGTAGTCTGGTTCCTCAGCAGCCTCAGGCTTGAAAAAACGTGTGCAGGATCAAATTTGAGGTGGTGCTTCACTTTGATGTCTCGGTACATTTTGAAGTAGAAGGCAGAACTTCACGAGGACCTCGAGCCTCCTCAACATCTCCCCCTTCAGTCCGTGTTCCCTCATCCACAACAGCAAGATGGCCTGTGCAGTAGTGAGCCACCTGGAATGGTTCAGAGGTCCGCACTTCAGACGAGCCAACTGTGGACTGAGACTTCCAGACTTGATGGCTTTGATCAGAAGATAGCAGTTGTGCTGGTCTGTGGAGAGAGATTTGACTGTCTCTACTGGCAGCTCTATGATATCTTCAGTTCCTTCCATTGGTTTGAAGTTGAAGTTGACCTCAAGTTCATTCACTTTCTCAAGAAGTTTTCCAATAGGCCCACTGAAGCCTGATCCAGTTGCACTTGCGACCCAGCATCTTCTCCAATAGGGTTATGGCGCCTCCAGACCACCCCGTGTTGGTGTTGGTAGAGTCTTCTCCAATCATTACAAGGCTCTCGTCAGTTCCGTGATCCAGAAGCCACTCATGCAGGCCCTGAGCGATCTTATGAGCAGGCTTTTCTCCTTCCTCAGGTTCCTCGGGAGTGAAATGGAAGAGGTACTTTCCTTGAGGCTTCCACGTGATAGTGTAATGCTCCTCGATCACTTTGTCAGGATGAAATCTCCCTGTCACTTCGTCATATTTCATCATATCCCCGAGATCTTCTCCTCTGACCTCTGCGTGAGAGCTTCAACGGATGAGGCCATTACTTCCTCCTTGCCCCTCCAAACTTTCATGCCATCTATGGCCAAGTAAGCCTTGTCTTTGGAAAGATGACCGGCTTTGATGAGGTCGTTCAGGAAGCCAGTGGCAACTGCAGCTGCCGGAACATTTGCCACCCTGTACCTCAAAGCTGCTGAAGCTGTCCCTTGGATCTTCATGTAGTTTCGTGTAGCAAAAGTTCGAGTTTCGGCAGGTACTTCAGCGGGAAACGTCCATAGGAGCTTCAGTAGCCTCAGCATTGCCAGAGGCTTCTTTTGCAGCTTCTTCCAAGTTTGGCTCTTCGTCTTCCTCAAAGTCTTTCATGAGAAGCTCCTCATTAGTAGCCTCCTCTTTCTTCTTCCTCTTCACAGCAGAAGTTTCTTCAGCCTCCTTCCTCTTCGCTGCTTTGATCTGTCTCCTGCTGTCTTCGAAGTCTACAGAAGACATCTGGATTCCTGAAGCTTCGGAAGTCTTCACTCTCTGGTAGTACAGCCACTGAAGGTCCAGTTTAGGAATCTTCACCTCCAAAGGACAGTTGCAGTTCACATGGGCCTTGAGTGAGCTTCCTTAGCATTCACTCCCCTCTGAGCCGCACAAGAAGATCTGATGCTTGCAAACGCAGACTTCACAGAGTTTATCCAGATCAGCCATCCTCTTCTCCTGGGTAGCAGACTTAACTCTCCCGTTCACAACGTCTGTCATCTCCTTCCATTTCAACAAGATCTTATATGAGAGCGATTTTTCCGTGATTGTCACAGGCGGGGAGAACTTTACATTCGACTCCCTCCACTGAGTCATCACGAGTGAAGCCAGCTCGTCAATTATCTCTCGGATACGGTATTTAGACATTTGGATGTCATGAATGAGGAACTTTTCCTCCTGCAGACGAATCCCTCTCTGAAGAACGGTTCTCCAAGTCGGCACCTCGCTGGGAATGAACTCCTTCCCGGGCCCACAACAGCAAATTCATATCAGTATGTTTAGTGTTCTTTCGCCATAAATATAGACAAGGAATATAATTTTTGGTTATAATCAGGGTTGCCAACCGCCATTTTTAATTACCAAATTAACCTAAATTTGGTAATGAATATTTATTTTGGTAATAGAAAACTGAATTTGTCATTGCAAATTTAATTTAAAATTCGTAATAATGGTGTAACATAAGCTTAATCCTTTGTCATTCAGTACCATTTAATTTTAGCATAGTTTCATTTTTTTACTTGAAATATGGATAGGAGGTGTGTATATATAAGCATTTTTAGCAATCTCTTTTTTGTAAGAACATTTCTAAATGAAATAATTTGTGTCCATTAGTCAACAAAAGTCTAATAAGGTAATTAGTAGGTGGTAGTTAGTACTCTCTCTCTCTCTCTCTCTCTCTCTCTCTATATATATATATATATATATATATATATATATATATATATATATATAGAGAGAGAGAGAGAGAGAGAGGAGAGAGTACTAACTACCACCTACTAATTACCTTATTGGACTTTTGTTGACTAATGGACACATAAATTATTTCATTTAGAAATGTTCTTACAAAAAAGAACATATATATATATATATATATATATATATATATATATATATATATATATACAAAACAGTACATAAAAACAATCGTAATGAAAAATTCATTTCATGTATCCAATTGGACACGTGTTATTATAGACAGAAATTTATCCTATGAAAACTTTGTGTCCATTTCGAAACGAACTTTGAATAAAGCCTTTTCTTCACAGTTATTAAAAATATTACTTAAACAAAGTAAACAGAGAGCTTCCTTAATACTTCTAGAATGAAATTATAGTCAAAACAAATATAATAATGGTGATTAAACTTAGGAAAATTACAAAAAACACTTACCGAAATAAATGGCGTCCACAAACAAATCACAAATGACGAAGAACAGAAACAGTATCTCCTCCAAGTGGTAAAGAAATATAGAGCTGCTCTTCCAAATAAAAACAACACAATATCATCATTAAGAACTTAGCAGTGAAATATAATGAACAAAAGGTTACTATTATTATGGAATTCTTATTATTATTACAGAAGAACTGTCAATTTGAAAATGTAAAGTGGTTATGATAGGCCTACCGGGGAACTTCCACTGAAAAAAAAAGGTAACACGCCGTATGCTTTACCTCAAGGGTGGTGTGGAAACAGCATATATTTCTTATTTTGTCTGATTTTGATTTTCAACTTATGGTAGCGACCCCTAAAAATTAATTTTTTTAATTCAAAATTTGCATGCATTACTTTTCTACCAAATTAAACATAATCAGAGGGTGGCCCGAAAAAAAATGAAAAAAAATAATTTTCGGTCAATTTTTGAATCACCCTAAATTATATATATATATATATATATATATATATATATATATATATATATATATATATTACGTGAAAATGTGACATATACGCTAAATGAAATTCATAAATGTGGCCCAATCAAGTTATAAAATGTAACAGCTATATCTCTTTAGATACAGAAAAACCTTAGCTTCATTAAATGTTCAAAATACCCATGTTATTCAGCACACATACACATCTACATGAGTCAAAACTTGCATCGTTTCTCGGATAAAATGGCATTATTATTAGAGTTTAAGGATGTTCATTATAAAAACTAATGTTCTATTCATTTTAAAAGAGGTTTTATGTAAGGGAAAATTTGCACGAGTTATTGAACCACACTTTAATAGACTGTTTTCGAATTACATGGTACTTACATGATGTAATCGACGTTGCTCGAGACGGCGCTACTCTCGTATCACGATTCCTATAACGCCGCTTGTCAAAATGTTTGTCTCGAGAATGTACATCCGTCGTCCACGAGTCCCATGAAATGGACGCACGCGTCAGCACTGTAAAATAACGGCATATACGTAGAGATTAGGTATTATATATATATAATATATATATATATATATATATATATATATATATATATATATATATACAAACCCACAAGGAAAAAGAAAAATTATTCCAAGGCCTTTCGTGTATTCAGAAGTACACCTCACGAGGCGTACTTCTGAATATACGAAAGGCCTTGGAATAATTTTTCTTTTTCCTTGTGGGTTTGCAGCATTCATTCATTTCACATGTTTAATTGTGAAATTCATCCCATATATATCGGGTGGTCCGAAAAAAATGACGCATTTTTTAAAAATTAATATCTCAGTAACCCCCTTCCTTATCATGACAATTTTTATATGCAAGATACTTTCAAACTTCTTTTTTTGAATGCAAGAAACGGAATTCTGATATCTTTTATAGTTTTCTCGCAATTAACAAAAGTAACAACATGGGTCAAAAAAACAAAAATCGCAATATAATATCCGTTTTTTATACGATATCATTTTTATACGATATCATGCGATATTTTTGCAAGTTATTACAAAACTCTACAGGAATGAACAAGTCAAATTGTGGATATTTTTATTTTTTAACAATTCGTCAGTACCCTTAATGATGTTGTCAGAGGAAGATCGTATTCTCATTAAAAATTGTTACTGTGAAAAAGGATGGAAGACTGGAAGGTTATTGCAAGAGTTTCCCGGCAAAAAGTGGAAAAGGCGTGCAGTGGAAAGACTCTTAAAGAAGATTCGCGAATCGGGAAGTACTGCCAGAAAACCAGGAAGCGGTAGACCTAAAACAGCTTCGGTTCCAGAAAATGTGGATTACATGAACGATAAAATCTGCTCTCAAGAAGATAAACCAGGAAGTCATTTGTCACAAAGAACAATTGCTAAACATTTGAATATTGGAAAGACTTCTGTACACCGAATAATTAAAGCACAAAAACTAAAAGCCTTCAAAAGAATAGTATCTTCTAGAAAAAGTGATACTGTTAAGGATAAAAGAAGGTGCAGAAAGTTACTTGATAATTTCTCTGTCGTTGATATTAAAAAGATAGTCTTCACGGATGAAAAAGATTTCACTCTAGAAATTCCGCGAAACCATCAAAATGATGTTGTCTACGGGCGTGGTAAAAAGTGTGACATTTCAATAAACAGATTGTATCATGAAACGTCAAGATTCTCCAAAAAGGTTATGATATCTGCAGGGGTCTCTTGGAATGGCAAGACAGATGTTCATTTTATTGAAACTGAAAAGACAAAGGTGAATTCTGCAAATTACATTGAACTTTTAAGAACAAAATTGTTGCCGGATTGTCGTCGCCTGTATCAAGAAATTATTTCATATTTCAACAAGATGGAGCACCGTCGCATACAAGCTACGCCACACAGTCGTTTCTGATTAGCAATACACCAAAATTAATAACGAAAAAAATGAGTGGCCACCACAAAGCCCAGATTGTAATCCTATGGACTACTCAATTTGGGAGTTACTAAAAGAGAAGGTTTACCGAGGTCGACGAGAAAAATTCACCGAATCAGAATTAAAAAGTAAAATACTTGAATCTTGGCAAGAAATTGGCATTAATGAAGTAAGAAGTATTATTTTTGTGTGAAAGAAAAGACTTAGATTAGTGTGTCAACAGAGTGGTGGTCCAATCGATCATTTACTGTAAATTAATTAGTTAAATTTCTGATTAAATTTTTCCTTTCTCATGATATTCGTTTTTTTGACCCATGTTGTTACTTTTGTTAATTGCGAGAAAACTATAAAAGATATCAGAATTCCGTTTCTTGCATTCAAAAAAAGAAGTTTGAAAGTATCTTGCATATAAAAATTGTCATGATAAGGAAGGGGGTTACTGAGATATTAATTTTTAAAAAATGCGTCATTTTTTTCGGACCACCCGATATATTCGAGGAGTGATCAAAAGGTATCGATAATTTTATTGCTACGGACAAATGAATGCAAATAAGAAATAACCGTTTAAATATATGAGTCTTCCTGCCCTCCGGCATCTGCAGTCTGAAGCAAAATCTGCTACTATGAATCAGTAGTTAGTTGGGGCGCTTAAAGGGAGGGTGTGTTTTTGCAGTACGTCTAAATCTCGGAAATGGGGCAACGCGCGTGCATTAAATTTTGTGCCAAACTTGGAAAATCTGCATCGGAGACGAACGAAATGATTAAAACAGCTTTTGGAAATGATGCTTTCAGTGTAGTTAACGTTTACAAATGGCACAAAAAGTTTTAAAATGGAGAAACATTTGCTTGTACCAAAAATCGAATCTTTTGAACATTTTCATCCGTAATGAGAAGTGGAAGGGCGGCCACTGCGTTTCTTGTCTTCAAGCGATGTTTCTCCATTTTTAAACTTTTTGTGCCATTTATAAACGTTAGCAACACTGAGAGCATCATTTCCAAAAGCTGTTTTAATCATTTCGTTCGTCTCCGATACAGATTTTCCAAGTTTGGCACAAAATTTAATGCACGCGCGTTACTCCATTTCCGAGATTTAGACGTACTGCAAAAACACACCCTCCCTTTAAGCGCTCCAACCAACTACTGACTCATCGTGGCAGATTTTGCTTCAGACTGCAGACGCCAGAGGGCAGCAAGACTCATATGTGAACGGTTATTTTTTATTTGCACTCATTTGTCCGTAGCAAGAAAATTATCGATACTTTTTGATCACTCCTCATATATATATATATATAGCTACTCACACTGTATCACTGCATAGATACACCTCGGGTGTTGTAAATTCGTCCAGACAACCGCGTATGGAAGAGTCCGACCTTCCAGATAAAAATAATACTATATTAAAATTGTGCACTCACAAAAAAACACTTCTACATAAATGACGACACAGTAGAAATAGATTCTATATACTTCACTGAGAACGACTAAGGTTATTCGCGTACACAACGATATTAGGGAATTCGTCTGACGACATTTTCTTTGCTTATAAATTTGTGTGCACCACTTGAAAGCTTCACTAAACTGGAAATGGATCGTATATGGCTCTGTTACACATTCTTATAGGAGCGGGGAGAAAGCGCCCATAGAATAGGGCATGATGAAGGAAAGCCTTCCCCCTTTCCCACACTTTCAGAAAGCAAAACACTCATTGTTTGAACGTATTTTACGGGGAGGTTTCTGAGCGAGGTTTATGGGCGTTCCTTAAGTTTTTGCCTGCCCGCGTGAGAGAGAGAGAGGTTTATAATTTAGCCCATTAACAACCAAACCTAATTTTTTTCCTGATATTTCTTGATATATTCAACTTCGGTTAGACTACAAATAAACGCGAGATAGTTACCTAATACACAAATATTAATACTTAAAAATTTCACTTTTAAGCCTTAACCTAAATTGTAGTGTTAAAAATGTGTCCTCAAAAAAGTACGCTGGATATAATAGATGTATATACATAAAATGTAAACCCATTAGAACATTTCTATACCTTTCAAATATTTATATTCGCTTAGAAAAGACTGCTGTTTGAAATGTAGAAATCTTTTGGGTTGAGGAAGTTTAATTGTATGGAGTAAACAAAGTTATTTAATTAATCTCGCCAACAAATAAAATTCCATTTTCTGTATTAGAAATATGCGAAAATAAACCAGTTATGTCTTTTGGGCTGAGGAAGTTTAATTGGGTTACGGCTAAAAAATCTCGATGAACATATTTAATTAAGAACCCCATTAAATAAAATTCCATTTTCTGTATTACAAATATGTGTAGAAGGCGGATTTACTTTGATAACCCTGCTAAAATGAAATCTATAAACGCAAAATTATAACATTTATATAGCAAAATGTTTTATTTGTTTGACTAAAAGTATTTTTTCCTATATCTCGAATAAAATGTCAGAGAAAATGCCTATATGACAAATATTAACATATATATATATATATATAATATATATATATATATTATATATATTATATATATATATATGTTACGCCCAAACATCGAAATCGCTGTGAGTGAAAAAAACAGCCACAACGCGTTGTGGATGCATCTAAGTGACCACACACCGATGTTAGATATTTTTTCGCTTCATGGCCGTTTTCAAACAACCGCAACGAGTTGCGGACGATTCGGATATAACTACAACGCGTTGTGGACGATTCGGATATGACCACAACGCGTTGTGGACGATTTGAAACGATCACACACCGGTCTTTCATCGAACTCTATTTAAACACGACGTATTTTGAAATGATATAAACACGACGTATATTTATCGACGTATTCACCGATTAAAAAGCAAAGTTAAGCAGATATGCTAGAAAAAAAATAAAGTCCTTTAAAAATTTATTATCAATACTTTTCCAGTAAGCTTCGATTAATTTTAAGCAACTTTAGGACGTAAATGTAAAAATTAACCAACTGGTTAGGTTAATTGAATGGCCGGGTAGGTCAACTGAGTGCCAGGTTAGGTCAACTGAGTGCCCAGTTAGGTTAACTGAATGCCCGAATAGGTTAATTGTACTCCCTTGACGATTGGTTAAGTTAAGCCGTGATATTTTCGTTAGTTTTAACGAAAATATCACGACTTAACCTAACCAATCGTCAAGGGGGTACAGTTGACTTAACTGGGCATTCATTTAACCTAACCCAGCATTCAGTAATTTTCAAATCGTCCACAACGCGTTGTGGTCATATCCGAATCGTCCACGTGTTGTGGTCATATCCGAATCGTCCACAACGCGTTGTGGTTGTTTGAGGACAGCCATAAAGCGAAAAAATATCTAACATCGGTGTGTGGTCACCTAGGTGCATCCAGAACGCGTTGTGGCTGGTTTTTTAGCTCACTGAGCGATTTCGATGTTTCGGCGTAACATATATTATATATATATTATATATAATATATATATATATATATATATATATATATAAATATAAATAATCATAATTGTGTTAGGGAAAGGATATAAAGTTTGCATGGTGATAATAATAATAATAATAATATAGGAAAATATTTTATTTTACCGACATACGCATTATAAGCGGTTTTTAAACATAGTTTATTTGCTCGACTAAAGTATTGTTTCGTATATTTTGAATAAAATGTCAGAGAATATGTCTATTGACAAATATTAACATATATATAATATATATATATATATTATATATATATTAATAATAAACAGGAACACCAGAGAAAATACAAACATCCTTCAAGGTTTAATAGTACCAACGTTTCGGAATGCACTAATTCCATCTTCAGGGCTAAAACAATAAAATTCCAATAGCCGATATATATATATATAATATATATATATATATATATATATATATATATACACACACACACAGTATATTCATAAATGCGTTAGGGAAAGGATATAAAGTTTCAATAATAATAATAATAATAATAATAATAATAATAATAAAGTATTTAATTTAGGGTCCCCACCTAATTATGATAAAACGGGAAAAGATTTAAGCCGTGAAATATGCCGCTCGTGCCATACCAAAACATCACTATTTTGCGCTACAGTCTGAATTCGCAAGATATCAAAATTGGAAGGCAAAGACTCGAATTAAGTATTGGTGCCAGATTAGCGCGCAGATGTTCGTGTTTTGCCCAGATGACTTGTCAGAAACTGTCACACTTTAGTGATATAAGCATATTGTTTCGGGGTAAGTATGGTGTTATATTTAGATGCGTTGTCTCGAATTAAATATCACGTCCTGCTTTGACAATCTCGACTTAAATTTGATGGAAATAACTTTTATTAATTATTTAACATATATTTATTCAGCTCGGAAAATATATATAGTAAATAAATAGACCAGACACATTCAGTCTCGATGAATGTGTGGCAAAATAAGGTATTGTCTTTCTAAAATATCGAATTACATGAACTGCTTTTCGCAGATTTACGCGATCTTTCACAACATAAAGAGAATAAAATGGCTGTTTCCTCATTCTGCTGTGATATATTTGCGCAAAGTTTGTTTTAAAATTAGGACTGGTATGTTTTAAATAAAATGTTAATTAATTCCAAAAATACTTGCTTAATATATATATATATTATATATATATATATATATATTATATATATATATATTCTTAAAGCTAGCTAAAGTAGTATAATTCTTTTGATTTGGGTGTTTTAATTTAAAGTATCATCTCAAATACTGTATATGCTAGCTTCTATGCGTTTAATGCATTTCCATGTTAAATAAATCCATTTGTTTGACGACTAGAGTATAAATAAACAGAATGACGTAGTTGCGTTTCATTATTCAAAGTGTGTATATATAAACGATATTATTTTTGAGTGATTCTTCTGAAATAAATATGTTGATAGGAATATATAAGTGCTTTTTAATTCTTTACGTGCATCTGATTAAGTTATATACGAAGTGTTTGTGTGTGCCTTGCTGAGTGATTCTTCTGAAATAACTGCGTTGATGTGAATATATAAACGATATTATTTTTTAGTAAAATAACTGCGTTGATGAGGGTATACAAAAGATGGACGTGTGCTTTAATTCGGATATATATATATATATATATATATATATATATATATATATATATATATATAGGTGCTCTTCCAATACGTGCTCCACCGTAAAATTTACATTCCAATATGTGCTAACTAACGAAAATATCACGACCTAACCTAACCAATCGTCAAGGGCGTACAATTGACCTAACGATTGGTTTGGTTAGGTCGTGATATTTTCGTTAGTTAGCACATATTGGAATGTAAATTTTACGGTAGAGCACGTATTGGAAGAGCACATATATATATATATATATATATATATATATATATATATATATATATATATATATATATATACTACGTCTTCTAAGTCAACTAGCTGTAATGCTGGCTGCCTCTACATTCTTGCACATTAATATATATATATATATGTGTATACACTACGCCATCTAAGCCAACTGCCTGTGATGCTAAAGCCGACCAGGATGGCTAGGCTGATCTTCATTATGCGATGAGCCATGCCATGCATCTTGGGGGAATAAACCCACTCCCCTCTTCTTGCATACCTCACTCCCCACTCCCCGTACCCCCACTTTCCCTATCCCCCTTGGAACATTGATCATTTTGCATTCAATTGATTTCCACTCTACATTTTTGCGGGCATACTACTTGAGGGCTGGACCTTGACTTTTTAAAAGTTGCATATGGCGAGAGGCTTGAGTTTTTACAATTTGTTTGAAAAAATTTGATTTATGCGAAGGTGGATCTAATTAGACACTTGTACGCAACTATATAAATATAGCTTTCCGTTTGTAACTAAATCTATGCAATGTATGTTGTAAAAGGAGATTATATTGTGTTGTAAATGTGATCATATATTTAACAGGGTGTTTCATAACATGTGGGATACACTTTCAGGATGGATTCAGGACCTGAAAACAATGAAAAAAGTTTATATAAGCATATGCCCGAAAGTGCTCAAAATGACCGCCTTGCGCTTCAATACACGCCTGAACACGCCTCGTTATAGACTGCCTGACGCATTCAAACATTCCAGGTATTGCTCTGATTTTCTGGCATACTTGTTCTACACGTTGGCGAAGCATTTCAACGTTGTTAATGGGTGTCACGTAAACTATGGATTTCAGATGACCTCACAGGTAAAAATAAAGTGGATTCAGGTCAGGGGAGCGAGCATGCCACGCAATGGGTCCTCCACGACTTATCCATTTACCAGGGAAATGGTCATCCAAATAGTCTCTGGCTACTCGACTAAAATAAGGCGGAACGCCGTCATGCATAAACCACATACGATGTCGAACACCAAGAGGAACTTCATCTAGTAAATCGCTTAAATCATTCCTTAAAAAAGTGGAATAGGATTCTCCTGTTAATCTTTTAGGCAAAACAAAAGGACCGATTAAGTTGGCAGCAATAAGTCCTGCCCATACACTGATACTAAATTGTTGTTGATGACGTGACTGGATGATGGCATGCGGATTCTCTTCGGCCCATGATGAGAGTTGTGAAAATTGATCACGCCATTTCTTGTGAAGGTAGCCTCATCAGAAAACAACACGGAGGATAGAAAAAGAGGATCGTGAGCACACTGTTGAAGGAACCAAGTACAAAAAGTATCTCATGGTTGGAAATCAGCTTCAGTAATGCCTTGTACTCTCTGAATGTGATATGGGTAAAGCTGTTGTTCCCGTAAAATTCTCCACACAGTTGTGTATCTTACACCCTCTGCTGCTGCTATTCTTCGGGTGCTGACACCAGGATGTTCCTCCACGCTATTCAGGACCCGCTCCTCCAACTCAACAGTTCTGGCGCTGATTGGTCTACCACCATTGTGATTAAATCATTATCTGTCCACATTGATAATACATATACAATCTGGAAAACACTATTCATATAATAGGTATCAGCCACAAACCCGTGGTGATATCCTGTTTCATGCAACCGTCACCGTACGGTTTCCACTGACACGCACATAACTAGTCTCTCCTGGACGGCGGCAGCAAGTAACCATGTCAACATCACGGTTTGGCCCATCAACGTCATTTCACAAACATAATATTGTATGAATTTATAAGTATATATAAATATACTTATGCTTGTATAACCGTGGATTATTCTTATGTGATTTTGTTAATCAGTTACTGTTATTCAGATCGAAACTGTTAACAAGTTCTTTTTGTTAACAATCGATAAAACATTTCCCACTAACTCTCTCTGCCCCTCTACCTCGCTCTCTCTCACACTGTCTGGATCTTTTCTCGCTCAATATCAATACATATATATATATATATATATATATATATATAATCGTGTAGATTCGTAAGTTAGTAAAGGTTTAAAGCTGCACACGGACTCTACAAACAGCTTTATTAGTATTGTTACATAATGATTTAATATACGTGAGACTACTGGGTGGTGAAGGGGAATGAGGGAGTGTGGATGATGGTTGTGTAACATCTATTTTTGGTTCAAATTCACTAGTATATAAAAAGTTGTATTATGGTATCTGTTCACATAGACTTGCAGTAATCATAATGGAACCTTATTACTGTATAAGCCTAGTAAACATGGAGTTCAACGCTGTTCACGATTATATTAATCGTTTAACTTTATGAACACAGACATTACATTATAATTAGGGGCTGTTCAAAAATTACTTAACGCTATTCTTGCTAAAACTTGACAACCCAGATACCCCACGAACGTTCTGTAACGCTAGACCAGGCACCTCCTAAGATGTTATGTAACACTTCCCACACCCCACACCCCACACATTACGGAACGTTACAGGGGGGGGGGGGTCAGTTTTTAGCAAAAATAGCGTTACGTAATTTTTGGGCGGCGCCTTACCTCCATGCCAATGTTATATGTTGTTGGACTCAGTTGTACCCCCACCCCACCCCATCCCCAGTTAGGGTACCTTGACTATCGCTGCGGCGTTTCCACATGCACCGAGTCGTCTGTAAGGTGAGGAACATTACATATGCGGGCAACTGTACATACTATTATGTATTAAAACTGTTTTGTAATTAATTTTTAAAAAGGTTCAGTTATTAGTTAGTATGGCATTTTATGGTGTTTAAGTATATATACACACATATATTATATATATATATATATATATACATACCGTATATATATGTGTATATATATGTTATAATGTTGTTATAATGTTTCAGACCAAGAAAGACCCTAGGATCCACTCATGGCTGGTCTACCTAACTGTGTTCGTAATTGTGTATTGTGCATGTCCTCCGTGGTGGCGGAGGGGACCTACAATTTTACGTGGGTTCCGAACCACAAAGAACATAAGAAATTTTTATAGTGGGCACACTAGGGGCCACTTCGGCTCATCGAGGTGGCTCCACTATGTAAAAACTGCCTGTACATTGGCAACAACCAATTTTTACAAAACTAAATAATTATCAATATATATATATACATATATATATATATTATATATATATATATATATATATATATATATATATATGTTGTGTGTGTGTGTGTGTGAAAATGAATAATGAATAATTCCAATGTTCATATATTTTTATATTCATATAATCCTTATGTTTACCTAGTCCGTGCATTTAGATAATCTTTATATTCAAATATTCATTTTTACATAAGAACCAAAATCGCCTAACGCGAGTTTGGATAAAATTTTGATTTGCTTTCTATTTTTGTCAAATAATTAGGGAATTGTTTCATTTTTTTTTAATATTTCTTAATATTTACTGTATACTCGTATAAGTATATATATTTAATTAATAGTTTCACTCACTCTTTGTACAATGGCTATAAACCTTTCATTACTGTATTTCTCTAATTCGTTTCTTCTAATTTCTCCCAATAATGACTTGTACTGTACGTACGAATTAGCTAACTATGGAGTATTCATTATGAATTGACGTATCGTATGACATAATTTGAATAACTATGACGTCATAAAGTAGCTTAATTTTCTTCACATTTCCATACCTTGAATACTGATCATACCTTTAGTATTCAATGTATGGTAAATTCTTTAACATAATATTATTATTCGACCATATTCATCCATACGTCCATATCTTACTTATCTTGACCGTTATCTTTTATTAATTTTATTAATTATGCATACATCAGACCTACCTAGTGTCTAACTATTGTCTACTTATGCACTCGTACATGTCCGTTGATAGTCATGATTACGTACATGTAAATACGGCCACATGTATTCTTTTTATTTCTTTTCTTTTAAATTATTTAATTTCTCGCAATAGACTCGTAAATGCTTATGCAAGTGCTCGGATTCCGCTGACAACGGCAAAAGCGAGAGCTTCTGAGGTGAACACCCTCTCTCTTGCTTGCTTCTAATCCGAAAACATCATTATGTGTGTTGTTATATATATATGTTGTAATAAACCAAAATTACAATGCACTTAATAATGTGCTTGGGTTGTACGCAATGTACTACTCCGACATTATGTCGCCATTTAGGAATGTATACTCGGCGATATTATTATTATTTTTTTTTGTTATTTGTTTTTTCGTTTTATTTTGGAATCTTCCAAAATTGTGATGTTTAAATTAAGCTTAACATCCAAGAAGTGTTTAGATGTCCAGTTAAAGGGGGGAACTTAACGCTCAACTGCACTCCCCCAAAATTTACACTTATTTAACTCTTGTTTTGTAAATTCAATCACTCCTGTCTTAGCAGCCCTTCAGCGAGGAGGTCGGAGCCCTCCTCGAGGAGGCGAGGGCCTCCTCACTTTTAAATTCCGGCCTCAGCCATGGTCGAAAGAGGTCGAGCCTCTACCCCTGTAAATTCTGAATTAGACCTAGAGGCTGAGCACTACCTGTACATTTTGGCAGTAAATTACAGTAAGAAAAAGTCTTTATCTTCTTCGAGCCTTGCTCTCTTCAGAGAACTTAGTCATTAAAATCTCACGATACGTTCAGAAAGCTCTACAGAATCCTCCGAGCCACTATAAGAAGAACTCGGAGAGTAGTATAGAAGAAACTACTGCAAGTAACAAATCCGTTACCTAACCAGAACCCCCATCGACTTCGAATTTGGGAAATTTACTCTCAAAATTTCTTCGCGAGTTCCGTCAATTAAACCAAGTAAATTTTCACAAAGGCTTCAAATGGCCATGCGCTAACGTCACCGGTTTCCTCAGGAAACAAGTTCAGCACAAGATATTTAAGCTTCCCTGAGGAAACATAATATTCAGCAAAATTACAAGTTAAAATTTGACATGTGAACAATAATTAAATTCAAAGAAATTTCACCAAATTCTTTTCTATCGAGTAACATTGAGCTCTTACAACCAAGTTCGCGTAAAACGAAGGAAGTTCAGATTTTCGGACAACGTGAGACAGTTTTAAATAAACTTAGAAATTTTTGATCATGCCACAGATTTCAAAGACTTCGTTTTTTTTTAAAGCCACTTTAACTTTTGAGGACGGAACTATAATTACCTTATAAATCTAAGCTACACCTTAAAATTACAAAAACTCCGCCTTACAGTACCCTGAATGACCAATTAAAAACATTTTTATTACATGAGGTCATTCCCCCTAAAGCTTTTTTCATACATCAGGGAAGGAGGAGTTTCCCTTTTTCCTCACTGGGTGTTACAAGAATCATTGTCGTTTGATGGGTCCTTAACATTCTCTTCAAAAGAAAGCTTCTCCTTTTCCTTAAAAATCAACTTAAAACTAAAGTCCTTTCTTCCAGGCCACTTGTTTTTCTCAAATTTGTAACAGACCTTGTGGTTCATTTTAACAAGTGGTTCGAAGTTAGTTTCAGAAAGTTTGAATACGAAACATAGAGAAAACAAACCACATTATCTGAGCCTGGTCAGTTTGTTTTACATTTCCCTCGAACAGAGAGACAGATCTCAAGACTACCATAAATCTTTACTCTAAGGCTGACCCAGGTGAACAAAATATCGTGAAAAACCAAAATTAAAATCGAACAAATGTAAACAGTTTGAGACACTTTTATATTTTAACAATGTATTGGAAATTATAGCAAGAACCCGATTGATATTCATCAATAACAATAATCTAAACTATTTTGTTTTAGAGATTTAAACAACAAAATCTTAAAACTAAATTTAACAAGTCTATGATCCGAGTCAAAAGACAGATGGTACTACTCTTACATCTTTCACCAATAACTTTTTGGAGAAAATATATGAAAAGATTTTGGAACATAGAATACGAAACATACTGGAACCTGGGTTACTGGAGTATCAATGTGGCTTTCGTGCAGGCCGGAGTACTATAGATCAAATTTCAGCCATAAGACAATATCTTGAGAAGAGCCGAGAATTCAATTTGGACCGCTTCATATGTTTTTTGGATCTGGAGAAGGCATTTGATAGTGTGCCCAGGGAGAAGCTGTGGGGGGTTTTGAGTGAGAGAGTGCCACCCAAGCTTCTGAGAGCAGTAATGAGTACCTATAGGGTCGCCCAGAGCACGGTGGTGGAATCGGAGGAGTGGTTTGATGTAAGTACAGGAGTTAAACAAGGGAGTGTTCTGTCACCCATTTTATTTATTACCTACATCTACAGGGTTAGGGAACACATAACTGAGGAAATTGAAGAGGAAATAGAAATTTTTGGATATGCTGATGATGTGGCTGTTGGGACTAACACAGCACAATCCCTGGAGAGAATTATGCAGAGGTGGGATGAGAGATTGAGGGAGTATGGACTAAAACTGAATTATGATAAAACTGAATATATGGTGGTAACGATGGAGGCGAACGAGGATGGAATCTTTGTTAGGGGAAGGGAAATGAAAGAGACGGACACATTTGAATACCTTGGTAGTGTGATAGCAAATGATGGGGGTATGGATGCAGAGGTGAATAAAAGAATTGCTAAATATAGCAAAAATGTTTCCTTCCTGTACCCCCTATTGAAAGATCGAAACATCCCTAAAAAGGTAAAGACGCATATATACTCAACAATATTGAAACCAATCTTATTATACGGCAGCGAGACTTGGGCCCTAACCACAAGGACGAGGGGAAAACTGCAAGCAGCTGAAATGAGGGTCCTGAGATTGATAGAAGGAGTAAGTAGATTGGATAAAATAAGGAACACTGAAATAAGAAGGCGATTGGGTGTAACTTCGGTTAATGAGAATATTGAGAGGAACCAACTGAGATGGTACGGGCATGTCCAACGAATGCCGATGGAAAGGACAGCAAGAAGAATGCTGGAATGGGCCCCTCAAAACAGAAGACCAGTTGGAAGACCCAAGATCCGATGGATGGATAACATCAAGAGTGCTGTCGAGAAGTGTGGAATCAGACTCCAACGGGCAAATTTGATGTGTGGAGATCGTGAGGCATGGAGGAGTCTCGTCCGAGGACTCCCAACTGACAGACCGCTTTAGGTCTACCAGGCGTCTGGTAAGAAAGTAAGAAATTTTAGTAAGGGATTTAGTCAAATTTTCCCTCACAACAATAGACCTGTTTAAAAAAAAACTCACATAGATTCATTGATATATTTGGGTTAGGTTAGGTTCTCAACCCCTCCCCCTCTCCCTTCTTCCTGAAAACCCTACCCCCTCTTCCCCTTCCTGCAATGCCTACGCCTTCAAATTATAGTCGTATAAAATGGATTTTACAATTTAATTTCGGGTCTAAAAAAAAAGAGTCAACCAACCAATCAGCGCTAAATCCCAGATTCATTCATAAAATGTTACAACCGTTTGTAGTACACAAAACAAATAGATGCCAGATGTCGCTATCTGTTTTCAAGAGTGTCCTAAGAATAATGAGCAGAACTGTACATACATACAATTCATTTATATATATATATATATATATATATATACCTTTGTGGGCCTGAGCTGTTAGGTTAAGTTCTCAACCCCTGCTCCCTCTTCCCTCTTCCTGCAATCCCTACCCCCTCCTCTTCTTACAATGTTGTATGACACTGGAAATTTCAATGTTGCATAAAACTAGTAATTGCAATGTTGCACTCCACATTTTTTTGCACGCTACACTTTTGCACCCATACTACTGGTAATTCTAAGAAGTTTGGCCGAAGGCATTTGCTGATCAGAGATTGAATTTATGTGTAGATTTAAACGGGGCAACGTTTTCTTTTTTGTGATGTATATATAAAATGTTTTTTTAATATATAAGGATAGTTTGTTACATAAACACTTTGGAGTTCATTGTTGGTGGTCGTTTAGAGTGGTTGTGAGGTTTACGTTTATATAATTGGTGGCTTACTGTAAAATCTTTTTAATGCACAAACAATTTTGAGAGAGAGAGAGGTTCAACAGAAAGCTTTGTCGAGCTATGTGATAATGTTCAAGTTTCAAGTTAAACTGATGCTATAGTACAGCTGCACCTAAAATTCCTTTCACATTTTAAATTTCATATTTACGTCAAATGCTACTATCAATAATTGATTTATCAAAATGCACATAAAAATGGCTTACTAAATCAATGTGAGAAAAGCGTTTTGATGATACCGACTGAAAATGTGTACCTTTTAAATTAAATTTATTTACTTAGTGTTTGTAAATGCGTAATTTGAATCTGAAAATGTTTTAGTCGGTTAAAAATCCGATTAAGTTTGGTGACCTCTTGCAACCCAGTCCGTTTTTCAAACTTTCTCCTTTTCGTCAGATTTGATGTTTTATATTTACTTCAAACAATTCGCACTTAGCTATACATACAATACGAAAAACGGTCAAAAAATAAGTTTACACGACGTATAATTTCGTAACTAAAGGACCTACATTGATTATGTTTGTATCAGATGAAATTGTTAATCATTGTTTGCAACATTGCACGTCGATTCGGCTGCCATCTACCGTACATTGGTTATATGAGTCAGTTGAACATGGCGGCTCGACTGGAACAGTGCCCTGTCATTTCTGCAACGATATTCCGTGTCTGTCATTGGTCAAGAATTTCTCGAGTGCATTGTCACAGGAGACGAGACATGGGTCCATCACCGTACTCCGGAAACAAAACGTGCGAGCATGGAGTGGAAACACCCTGGGTCCCCGCGACCAAAGAAGTTCAAGATTGTGAGGTCCACCGGCAAAGTGATGGTTACCGTGTTTTGGGAACACAAGGCCGTTTTCCTCGCAGACTTCATGCAAAAAGGCACAATAATCATTGCAGCTGCATATTGTTCAACACTGGAACGTTTACTAGCGGCCATTAAACGTAAACGTCCTGGACTGCTCTGTAGGGTAGGGCACTGTTCTAGTCGAGCCGCCATGTTCAACTGACTCATATAACCAATGTACGGTAGTTAGCAGCTGAATCGACGTGCAATGTTGCCAACAATGATTAACGAATTCACCTGATACAAACATAATCAATGTAGGTCCTTCAGTTACGAAATTATACGCCGTGTAAACTTATTTTCTGACCGTCCCTCATACAGGAGACTTGTTACTTAACTGTGAAACGCTTAAATAAATAAATCATGTCATACAGCCAACAATACTGTATATACCTTTCAACCTTTCAAAGGTTCCGCGCAATAATTCCTCATTTCACGAAGGTCAAGCTTGTCGCCCCTCTTCTCGAGTTGGCCTGGTGAAGTGGTGAGTTGGTTTCTTGTGCTATCCACCTCACATAGCCAGGTACGCCAGGCTCATCGGGGATTGTTCTGAGCCAGGCGTCTAATCTTCTTTTGAAGATGTCCACTGCAACACCGTTCGTGTTCATTAGGTCTTTGGGCAACTGATTAAACAGTTTTGGTCCTCTCACAACAAAACTATTTTCTTTCAGGGTTCAGGATGTTCCCTGTCTCGCCCTTAATTTGGGAATAGGACACAGTCTTCCTTTTCTACTTTCCACTGTTTTTTGGGGAGTTACAGGGTTCAGAGTAAGATTAGGGACTAGTTTCTCCATTATTTTCCAAGTGTAAATAATGGTGTATCTCTCTCTTCTTCTCTCTAATGAATATAGGTTTAATTCGCGTAACTTTTCCCAGTAATTTAGTTCTTTGCACCCCTTCATCTTGGCTGTAAAGCTTCTGTGAATCTCTTGTAGCTGTCTAATGTCCTCTTCTTTATATGGGGATGTTAGGACCAAGCAGTATTCCAATTTGGGCATGATCAGTGTTTTCAGTAGAGGAATTATTACATTCCTATCCCTTCGTTAAAGGTTCTTAATATCTGTCTCTTTGCTCTGTCTACTGTTATCTTATTTTGTGTTTCAAATTTCGCATCATCAGTTATTACAACCCCTAAATCTTTCACTCTAGAATTTCTCTAAATTTCTTGTCCATTTGGGGTATAATATTCCATGGATGTTAGGTCTTCTCTTTTTCCGTAACGTAACAGCTGAAATTTCTCAGTGTTAAACTTCATATTGTTGTCTTCATCCACTTGTAGATTCTGTTCATGTCGGTTTGTAGAGATCCTATGTCTTCTGGGTTTCTTGTTTTCCTACTGATGTTTGTGTCATCAGCAAAGGATATTACTCTGCTGTCTCTGATAACGTCCTCATCTATGTCAGTTAGCATGATTATGAAGAGTAGGGGAGCTAATACTGTTCCTCATGGTACTGAGCTGAGGACCTCTGATTCTGATGAAGATGCTCCTTGTACTGTAACGACTTGCCTCCGCTCACCAAGGAAATTATATATCCAGTTCCCTACTTTTCCTGTTATTCCCATATATTCCAGTTTATGTATTATGATTCCATGGTCACACTTGTCGAACGCTTTGGCAAAGTCTGTGCATATTACATTATAGTTTTCATTATTTTCAAGTGCACCAATAATGTTGTTGTAGGGTTCCATTAGTTGTGATAGGCATGATCTATCTGCCTGACCGAAACCCGTGTTGGTTATCATTGAATTTTTTCTGAGTTTCCAAAAAGTCGTAGATTTTCTGTCTAACTATTCTTTCAAATATTTTAGTGAGATGAGATGTAAGTGACACTGGCCTATAGTTTTTGACCTCGGATCGATCTCCTCCCTTATATATTGGGACTATGTTCGCGCTCTTCAGGATGCCCGATATTTCGCCTGTGTCTAGTGATCGTCAGTAGCATGGGCGCAAAATGTATGAGTGCAATGCAATTGCAGATGTTGCAAGAGTGCCACCCTACCCCTTTGTTACAAGGCACCCCCAAAATGGGGGAGGGGGATGCTGCAACTTGGAGGCGGAGTTAACCCCCAAGCTGCAATAAACCTAACCTAAGAGAGAGAGAGGAAGAGGTGTTCACCCGGCCACTGCCAGGCGCATATGAAGAATCCAGCCGAGCGGTCGCTCGCTGTCTTATAGGACCCCTAATGAGCCAGTTGGTTTATCTGGCTGAGTTGCCAGATTGCGCTGTTTATTTAATTAAAGCATATATTCAGGCTTAATCAGCCAGTTGGCTTAGAAGGCTGAGTTGCCAGCTTGCGTTTATTTATTTAGTTAAAGCATATATTAAGGCTTAATCAGCCAGTTGGCTTAGAAGGCTGAGTTGCCAGTTTGCGTTTATTTATTTAGTTAAAGCATATATTAAGGCTTAATCAGCCAGTTGGCTTAGAGGGCTGAGTTGCCAGTTTGCGTTTATTTATTTAGTTAAAGCATATATTAAGGCTTAATCAGCCAGTTGGCTTAGAAGGCTGAGTTGCCACTTTGCGTTTATTCATTTAGTTAAAGCATATATTAAGGCTTAATCAGCCAGTTGGCTTAGAAGGCTGAGTTGCCAGGGCTGTTTATTTAATTAAAGCACATATTCTGGCTTAATCCGCGAGGTGGCTTAGAAGGCTTCTTAGAAGGCATAAAAGTACATACACTCACCGACTGTACGCCCATAAAGCCCCTATTATCACACACACACACACACACACACACACACACACAAAAGCATCAGCAACAATCGTACAGACTTTTAGGAGCTCGTCTCATCAATTGGAGATGGTGAACTAAGTGCTACGACTTTTAGGAGCTCACTCCATCAACAGGAGATGAGGGCTACGACTTTTTAGGAGCTCACCCCCATTAACACCACGTATCCGATATGAGGGCTACAATCAAGCGTCCAAACGATTGGTGGTGAAACCAACAACCCACCATCAGCCAACTCCTGATAGACCGTCACTAAATACGACCAATAGACAGACCTATTAAACAAATAGGATCCCGTTATTACAACACTCGATCATGTTGTTTATCTCCCTTTCTCAGTTGGCATATCTGGTTGAGTTGCCAGTTTGCACTATTTATTTAATTAAAGCATATATTCCGGTCTAGAAATTCGCTTTAGAAACCAATCAAGTGATATAATTAAATACCGTGTGCAAACAAAAAGGAATAAATAAAACGCCAATACATCATTCTGTTTATTTAGACGAAATAATGGAAATAAATATACAATGGTTATATATATATGGTCAAAACTAAAAATAGCATCATGAACGGGGGATATATAATCAAAAATATACAAAACGGTGCATTATCAAAATATTAGTACAGGAAAAATATACAGTTATATTAAGTATATTAATAATATACGAAACGTATAATCAATCGCACATTAGTACAGGAAAAATATATAGTTATATTAAATATATTGAAAATATACAACTGCAGGCATTTTATAACGGTCCTCCCCCTACTTCTCAACTATCACGAAGACTCTATTCATCTCCTCAACACTTAGATAAATAACATTACGTTTGCTTGCTTGCCTGCAAATCGTTTCAGGTACATAGTTAATGGTGCCGGTTTCACGCCTGAACACGCGCAATGACTTCGTCACGGAGACATCGTACGAGGCGTTCAGAATGCTTCTCGCACGTCCACTCGGTTCAAGCTCTGAGATAACTATGAGCCACATGCAACGCATCGGCTCGACGGGGGCGGGGTGAGTCACGCTGATGAAACGTGTATGGGTTTGTTCGAACTAGTATGTTTCATGAGGTACACGGGTGGGCGGCACGGGAACGCGTCACACTGCTAAAGCGTGTACAGGCTTGTTCGAACACTCTTGGACAAACAGAATTTTCCGAAACGAATTTAATGTTTTATCACTCACCACACGTTCATTTCCACAAGCTAAACATCTTCACAAACCGGCACGCTATTAGGGAGAAACATATGTTTATATTTGTCGTTTTTGTTTAACAAGCGATACTCGTCTCTAAAGTCTGTTAAAAACTCACTCAGCCCATTAGCCACAACCTCACTACAAACCTCATGATGATATATATTAATAGAGTGGTAAAAATACTTAAGATTGTCCATTCTATAACTTACTTCAGCACATCGTCTGTACTACGAAATCCTACAACGCCCTCGCCAGAATACCCGTAGAGTATTTGAACATCTTGGTCCTTTGCACGGATCAATGTAGCCTTAAAAGAGGCAAAGGAGGGAGGAATAGGGAGTTTTTCAGTATCCACCACATCTATGCACTTTGCTGAATACCACTTCATAAATGTTGAACACGCAATATTAAAGGTAGCCATTACTATTTTTCTTCTACGCGAGAGAATACACGTCTGAGCACAAGGGTATGCAGAGGTCAACTGAGCACGCAGGGATAGAGGCATGCTCAGGTTGCGGCATGACTCACGTTGCCGGTCTTACAGTGGGCGGGGCTTAGCTTTTTACTGTACACACACACGCACGCACGCAAAGGAGAAAGTGAAACACTAGTTGAAACGATTTATTTAATAAACGAAATATTCAAGGTGTATATATATTTACAAATACGTGTAATAAATAAGTTATCAATAGACATATCAAACATATGGTATCCAAAGGGCACGGTATCATAGGTACCAGGAACCTGGTAACGTTTCCGATAGGTGTTACGGCACACCTTTGTGCCCCTAAGTTCCTTCACGCCCTCCAGCTTCTGTGCCCGAAAATTGTGGGTACCTACAGGCAGTTGGGGCGGGCGGTCACCCTCATCATCTTCCAAGCACACTAACTCCTTCAACGAATCAAAGTTAACGACCCTCCGATTCGCATAGTTAAGCGTGATACCCTTAGCCTTCACGATATACTTCGTATCATCCCCTATCCGCACCCGTACCCCATAGGTTTTTGGCCCTGTTGACACAAACGAGTCTGCGTATGCGATGTCTCCATACTCATCCTTGATCTCATCAGTTAGTTCTCCGAGGAATTCCCCAATAGCGGACATGTATTCACCTTCCCTCGCTGTGAATATCACGCTATTTGTATCGGCGTACAAAACCCTCCGCCCAAGAGAATGCAATAGGCCCCAAAGTTTGATGCGTGCGTAGGCTGTTGTGAAGCTGGCTACAGGTATGTTTGTAACCCGTGAGGTATCTGTGGACAATTCGGTATTGTTGTACTTTATTATGTAAGTATTACCTACATTCACAATCTCCATGACCTCTTCACGGGTGCGTTGGTGTCATCCCAAACTTCACTATAACTTTGTGCCAAATGAACGTTCCCTTTGCCGGTATTCTGTGCAAATTTTCCCCAAAAACTGTTTAGGCACAACTTTGCATTAAAGCGCTTGCTAGGTTTCTTTACAATTTGGATACGGTCGAGCTGTATACCTTCACGGTCACGGTAACACTGAATATAAGACGTTCTTTTCATTTTCGGTATCAACCCCTCGCGGATATCCTGACGCCTCAACCTTATCCTTCAAAAACGTTTATATATGGTGTGAAAAGGTTGGGTAGCTTCTGAAACCTCCACACCTCATGTATCTTCATTATTCTATACCCATGGCGAACGGCTAGGCCAGTCAGGGCTTGTGTATACACCTCTGATCTTACGCTGGTGGGTGTATGGTCACAATCACCATTGTTCTCTTCCGCGCACTTCACGCACAGGGGAAACATGAGCTTGTGATCTATAACGACGGGTAAGATCGGCATCCATAAATCGCGAGGGGGAGCACATCTACGAAAGAGAGTCCAAAGTAGCGCTCATTCAAGTTGGCGAAAACTCCTCGATGGTTGGTATAGCGGGACCCACCATTTTTTCAGGTGCGCCTACGGGGTACGGATTGTTCTTCATCACGTAGGGGTATAAAGAACAGAAGTCGTAGTAATGGAGCTTCACACCCCCGTAGGCGGAAAGTATAGCTTGAAGGGATTTGTACGCCCTCCGAACAAGCTATCACCGCATTTGAGAGGATCCAGCACCATTGAACGTTTGATCGTGTTTATTTCTTCACGGTACTGTCCATCTGCTCCATCCGTGCATCATACTCATGCTCCCACAAGACTTTGTGAGTGAACTGGGAGCCTATAAGTTGATCGCGAGGTGCGGGTCCACGCAAGACAGTCGGCAGGAGATCTACCGTGGATATCTCCTACGATTCCACACTCAGGACGGGGGCATCCTGCCACCAGCAACCGTTAAAGGAGTACACAGTCTTCTCACCAGTGGCGGTTTTCACTTAGACCATCAACCCAAAAAACACGACCATTAACCTTAATGGGTACTTCACCCGTGTTGCGGGCATGCTTTATGTATACACCTGTCTGCTGCTGTAGGTGTATGAGCCAGTAAATAGCCTTGTGCCCATAACTGCGGGGGTTGTTTCTGTGGATAATGGCTAAGGTGTCTTTAGGCATGAAGTTATTCTTGAACACCGTAAAACATAATGAGGCGATGGTGGTTGCGACTTGCAACGGATCGCATTTGAAACGGCATATGTACATCCTTCTAAAGGCCTGGAAACATACTCTAAGCACGCGCACATCATTCACGCAATAACGCTCACATTCATCAGCTATATTATAAGGATTACATTCATTAAAACTGTTGTAGTATCGGTCAAAATCTTCACGTTCATCTGTACTCATACATTCATAGTTAAAGTAATGTTTGGGTGGAGGTAGTCCTACGTAATTTAAAGTTTCGCTAGTGAGGAATGTGTAAGGTATCCTTTTGAAACTTCAGCGGCTACGCCCATCACCTTGGGTAGCTTTGCTAATTTACAAGGTGTGAATAATAAAGTGTCTTTAAACTGTACATTACCTTATTTGCATCTGTATTAGTTTGTTGCCTCTTTTCAAGGGATCACCTGTAAATATCTCAGATGACTCGTGCTCAAGCAACTCCTTATAAAGGAACTGTGTGTCAAATTTCGCCCTTATGGGCAGAATATACACAGTCATTTTTTTGAACTTGTCCGCTAACTTGACAATATAGGACACAAAGAGTTTCACAGGGCTATCGTGGGCATTCGTTTTAAAAACGTTTGTCCGTTTACCACATTTGTGACACTCATCACACTCGATCTCCATACACTCATCACAGATAGTCTGGCTCACAAGTAAATGTGGAATAACCTCTTTGGTTTCAGCGTTCGTGTATGTTTCTATATCGTAGTACACAGTTATACAAGGGTGTTTTTAGGCTTGGCGTCTTTCATATAACATACATGCTTTACTCCAACCGCCTTATATTTCTCATGGCATGTAGAACAGTGAATTTCATCACATTTATGCTGAATTTCCCCAATTATCCATCATGAAACATACCACATTCACAGATTCTCATTTTCCTGCACGTGCCAATTGATTTATGGAGCTCAAAACAGTTATTATTGAAAAATGTGCGTCTACACACATCACAATCCCTCTTCTCAGCTTCAACTACACGGCTTTCACATTTGGAGCTTTTACACTGCTCACATACCATGTGGCAATCTTTACAATGTTTCACTATATCATCCGCAAACTCGATACACCCCTTACACAAATCATGATCGTCCATATTTTCGACTTTTATCATAACTCGCGTAAAGGCCCTTATATTACGGATGGGGAGATACGTTGTCCCTGACAGTCCTAAAATAAGTAGGGGTCTTGTACGATCTCTCACACAGCTTTTAAAAACATACACAGTTCTACGACGATCATCCAGTCCAAATACAACTATACGAACATTCATTTCCTGTTCTACCCTTCTCAGCTCTTCAGGACCCATATTACAGTCAAACTCAAGTTTACAGTCTACAGCTAGTTTACGGGCCGCTCACTACCGTAGGCAACCAAATTTTTTGGGTCCGTGTATTTAGTACAGTAAACATACGAGCTAAGACTACTGCTATAAAGCCGCAACCACGATCGGCGTTTATATGCCGTCTAAAGATAGCCTGAGAATTGAAGTTAATAGTATAAGGTGTGGCACTATGACCCGCAACACGGAATACACGGTCAATATTTACCGTGAAGTTGTCCATATTGAAGGCTATACTAATTTGAGAGGCCTGCATTATACGACCTAATATATACTCTATATCTTCATCTGCCAAACATCTGAACGGTATTACTATCCAAAAATCATCTACATCTCTGTCATCTGACCCGAATCCAAAGGACAGCCTCGTTCTGACTTCACGTTCGTCGCGGTTCTGAAGGGCGAACTCTACAATACGTTCAACTATGCGCCGTAGTCCGTGTTCAAAGACATTGCTATACAGGGACCTAGGATCAACTCTGAATGTATACCGATTTCTAGTCAAGGCCGGGGTGGGGTTTGCTGTGCGCATCAACTCGAAAGTTATACCATCCTCAACAGAACCGGGAGCTGCTTTGGAGGATGTACCCGGAATTGAATAAGGGGGTATATTTGAGGAAAGTACTATTGTGGGGTTTGTGGCGTAAGAAGTTGAGAGCTGGGGATCTATTACTGGGGGTCTAACAACCTGAGCAATCCTGGTGCGCTTTATACCTGACGTGGAGGGTTCTTCATCATGCCTCCGCTTTCAACTGGTGCATGCTACAGGTGTCGCTGGTGAGGACTCGTCGGCGGGGGAGGCCTCTGTAGCTGTAGGGCCAACGGGGTCGCCTGTGATATCGATGATGGAGTGTTGTACATCGTCGTCATTCACGGTTCTGTGGAAGAAAAAAACAAAATATAAGGAGCAGCACTCAAAATTTTTAATATTTTGGAAATGACCCACTTAGGAGTGTGACGTGTTAGAAATGGAATCTGTAGAAAAATTCAGGTTCACGAGCCCATCCACATGTATCAGGTCATCCCATAAGTAATGTCGTTTTCTACGATAGATTAAGTTTAAACTAGTCCTACTCGGTTTAAGCATAAATTTTCCGAAGGTTATATCTAAGAGGAGATCTATCGTATTTCGCTACATACTTTACAGACCTTGACCCGTGAAGACGTGTGTTTTGCTTTATGTGAACCCGTCATAAACATGGCGGTATCAGAAGAGCATATCAGGCATATAATGCTTTACGAGTTCAAAAAAGGGAATAGTGCTACTGAAGCAACACGAAACATTCAGGACGTTCATGGCAACGATATTCTGCATGTGAAGAAATGTCAAAGATGGTTTCAAAAGTTTAGGAATGGTGACTGCTGTTTGACAGATGCAGCACGCTCTGGACGCCCTGCTGAGTTTGATGATGACCTGCTGTTAGCCGCACTTGAAGAAGACTGTTCAATAATTGTCGAAGAATTGGCCCAGAAACTCAATTCATCCCCGTCCACCATCCATCGACATTTGCAACAACTCGGGAAAGTGCCTAAGTTAGGAAAATGGGTGCCACATGAATTGTCGGTCGACAATCTGAGGGTGTGGGTAAACATTAGCACAGCTCTTCATTCCCATGAACTCCAAGATCCGTTTTTGCACCGTTTAGTGACTGATGATAAAAAGTGGATACTGTACCAGAATGTTAACCGCCGTCGACAGTGGGTTTGTGCCGGAGAACCAGCGACACCACAGCCAAAACCAAATCTTCACCCTCGGAAGGTGTTGCTTAGTGTTTGGTGGGATAAAGGTGGTGTAATACACTTTGAAACCTTACCACACAACCAAACAATCACCGCTCAAGTCTACTGTCAACAACTGGATCGAATGAACACTGCACTAAAAGAAAAGAGACCTTCTTTGGTTAATCGGAAAGGAATCGTGTTCCACCACGACAACGCACGTCCTCATGCTGCTCGGATCACTTCCGCAAAAATTGAGGAGCTTGGGTGGGAAAACCTTCCACATGGCTCCATATTCTCCAGACCTTGCGCCTTCAGATTATCATCTCTTCAGGAGTCTGCAAAACTATCTTGACGAAAAACAGTATACTTCTTTAGATGACCTGCACACCAGGCTTTGTACGTTTTTTGCCTCAAAACCGCCTGAATTTTATAAACATGGCATTGAAAAGCTTGTAGGACGTTGACAGAGTGTCATTGATTCCGATGAAGAATATATACTAGATTAAAAAGTTTCAGTTGAGTTTTTTTTTGTCCTTCAAATTCCGATCTAAAAAACGACATTACTTATGGGATGACCTGATATATCTGGACCTACAGGATGTGGTAAAACTGTGTTTATGCTTAAAATCATTAAAGATAAGGGAGAGATGTTCTCAAAACTTGTGCATAAAGTAATATGGTGCTATTCGATGTATCAATCAAGATGATATTTTGTTCCACAAGGGGGTCTATGACGTTAATTCGTTAAAGGGAAATGAACATAGTCATTGTAATTGATGATCATGTTGGAGATGGATAAAACGTTTGCCGAGACATTTACAGTGTTCTCCCACCATCTTAACATAAGCGTATTCTTCATCAACCAGAATCTATTTTTCAAAAATATATACATGCGCGATGTGTCGCTAAATACACAATATCTAGTTTTATTCGCGCAACGTAGAGAAGTGTCACAAATTGGGGTATTAGCCAATCAAATATTTCCAAATCAGCGTAAGGAGTTTTTGGAGGTTTATAAAGAGGCCACAAACCCGCGTTATGGATATCTGCTTTGTGACCTTCACCCGCGAAACACGTTTAGGGTGCTTCTATGAACGAATATATTCCCAAGCGAACCTGAAACGCTGTATATTCCAGAATGACAAATAGGCTAAAGAAACACCGTGAATTAATAAAAATCTATCAACGATTGCCTCGGACGCTGCAACAGATGTTTGTTAAAAATATCGACTCGGACTTTTTAAAATGCATCTGTGAAATCTGTCTTAATGTTATAAAATGTAATGTACCAATGAAACCCCCTCAGAAGACTCGCTTACGTCGTTACAAGAACATAATACGAGCGCTCGCTCATAAAAGTCAAACTGTGGGTAAGAAAAAGCGCATTATTTTACAAAGAGGAGGATCATTCCTCTCCATCTTATTTTCAGTTTTGGGTCCTTTACTGACTAGATTAAAATAATGAAGAAGGTGGTTGTGATTCCGCACGAGGTGTATGCTTCATTGCAAAGTTCAAAGACTCCAGACACAGTTCTAGAACCCCGTAAAAGTAGGTTTAAAAGAATGGAAAACGACTTGCTAGCCCTATTAAACAGTGAAAAGTCACCTGATGAGAAAAGGTTCTTCTACCAAGAGGCTTTGCAGAAATTTCTTCATGAGTACGAGGATTATAAGCATCCGACAGTGCTCCCGTGGTTACTAGGCACAGCTCGAACAGTGCTGAGCATAGCGACACAGGACCTAACGATGGCCGACCAAAGAGCAACGGAACACAACACTTTGAACAAGTGCTAAAAAACAGCCTCCCACATACATTGAGGAATAAATCTATTGAGTGAGGATCCCATCGTACAGTGGACCGATACAGGCGAGGTCAATGTTGAAGGAACGAGGGTACAAGGATCCAATATCGTTGATATTGTTCATGATCTGGTGAAAAAGTGGGACAGACCCTCACCAACAGGATGGAAGCATATTAAAGCAAGACTACAACAAATAAATGTCCCCAAAACATTGATAGGTAATCTGAGGCTAAAAGACTAGGATCAAGTCTCGCATGTGTCACAACTAAGTACACCATCGCCCCCAGCAGTAGCAGTGTCTCTGAAGAGGAGAAAGAAGAAAACAAACGGCCAGCCTTATCCACGTGTCTCTAAAATACGCAAATGGCAAACATATTAAGTAAACGCTATTATGACATTTCTAACCCCGCCTCCTATGGTGGCGTTAATAGACTGTACAGAGGTGTTTACGGTGTAAGGAAAAAAGATGTTGGGAGATTTTTGCGGGAACAGGACGCTTATACACTTCATAAACCGGTGAGAAAAAGGTTTAAAACGGCCAAGACAACAGCTGCTTCGATTGACTCTATTTGGCAGGCTGATTTAACAGACATGCAAAGATATTCAGTGTATAACGACGGTTACCGCTACATCCTATTCATAATAGATATTCTCTAGATATCTGTGGCTAATTCCCCTGAAAAATAAATCGCCTGAAACAGTTGCTAAAGCGACCAAAACGTTGATGTTGAAAGAAAACAGGATTCCTGGCTATTTTTGTACGGATATGGGGAAAGAATTTATAGGACGCGCTTTTCAGAACATGCTGGCAGAGTTTAATATCAGCTATTACACTACCAATTCTATACATAAGGCTTCTTTAGCTGAAAGAGTTCAACGTACCATAAAGGAACGCATGCACCGCTATTTTACACATAAAAACACATACAGATATATAAACTTCTCGGTCATTGGCTTCATCCTACAACCGCTCACACACGCGATTGGCACAACGCCTAACGAAGTTTTAGAAAGAGGTACGCTCCAGAGGTGAGAAGAGATGGAACACACCACCACACTCTGCGCGTTTCAAAATCAATGATTATGTAAGGCTGTCGCGTTCGGGAATAAATTCGCGAAGGGATTTGAGCAAGGATGGACACGTGAGATTTTTAAAGTTAGGGCTATGAGACCTAAAGGTGAGGTAATGATGTATTACGTTGAAGATTTGAATGGGGAAGAAATCGCAGGAGGCTTTTACCGCGAGGAGTTGCAGAAAGTGGCATTTAATTTAGGAAAAAACGTGTTTAAAATTGAGAAAATTATAGGAAGCAAAGGTTCAGGAAAGAGAAAAATGTACCTGGTGAAATGGCTAGGTTACCCAGAAAGCTTCAACACCTATATAAAAGCTGATGCAATAATGAAGCTTAAATAGTATGCAACATGGCGCCTGACCATTTCTACGTCACACTCCCGTCCTCCTCGTCCCTCTCTGTACACCCTAACAACACCCTCGCCAACTTTGTGACAGAACTCCATGGACCCATTGAATTGGAGCGTGATTCGTATGAGGTGGGGTTATGTGAACTCCAGTTAGCCACCAAATTTTTAACTCTTGAAAATGAACAAATCATATTTCTGATCATTAGAAGAATCGATGAGTGCGAAAAATTAGGCATAACCTTAGACAATACTATGCGATCAGTCCTGTTCGGTGAGGAACGGTACTATAGCAAAATGTATCGCTAGGAATCGGGCATTATGATACAGCCATGGACATTGTGACGGGGTTAAACAAGAGTCTTGAAAGTCGTACTGACAAACGATTTACTTTTTGAAGTCGTAAACATAGACACGCCTGCATGCACATTGAAGTTAAAGTCAACGCTTAGTAGAAATATTAAAGATAAAGAGCTGTTCACAATTGTGGCTGAGGGCCGATATAGCGCAGCTCTCCAAAGAGATACCTTTCACGAGGCACAGCATGACTTGTCCAGCTTAATGTATCAATTGAAGATGGAGAAATTGGGTGAAAGCTCTCCGCCCCCAGACATGTGCTATATTTACAGCAATATCGTAGAGCACCAATTTGTTGGGGACACCCAGGCACGTCTGCTGCGCATTGCACACATCCCCAACCATAGAGGGAAAAGTTTGAGCATTACATATGACAAGCCCCATTATGTGAATGTTGCGACTAATCTATTAACCAACATCTCTCTCGATATATATAAGGACGATTGAGGGAAAAAATTTCCCATTCGGTGATGGGAGCTTAACAGTGAAACTACACTTTCGTCGTTTATAATGACTCGAAGACCGTTCACAGTATACCGAGGAGTGAGGTACCAGCGTGGGAGTGGTCTTGGTCCATTTTTTCATCCATACTACGCACCGCTGTCCCACTGTTGAAGAGGGGGCCAGGTACCTAGGGCGGAAGGCGTTACAAACAGGTTTTAACGCGGCAGAAGACATAATGGGGGCACTAAGCCTAAAGAAGCTCTAAAAAAACATTTAAAACGTACACGGGATGAAATCATCAAAGATGCAAAGAGAAAAATGCGTGGTGGCGGAAAGAAGAGATCTGCCAGGAAGAAGGGGTTACCAGCGCGTGGCGGAAAGAAGAGATCTGCCAGGAAGAAGGGGTTACCATCACGTGGCGTTAAACGTAAAAGGAAATCAAAAAAGAAGTGCTCTAAGCGTATGAAACCTATGGCTGATCATTTTTTTAACTGATATAAGCTGAGGACACTACTCTCACGAATCATAGGTTGACTAATACTTGTCGAGGGAGGTGGCACTATTTCTGACTCGTCATGGCACGTTTCATCCATCCATGTAGTTCACAATGCTGTAAATCGGAACTGTCCCTCTTTGATATGCCCCCCACTCAGGTCTCTATTGAGCATAGTGACTTTATTACAATTAACCCATTAAACACAATTAGTTCACCCAGTGCCCCTATAGAATTCGTGATACCCAGCTCAGGCCCTTACTTTTTTGACCCGAGCTGCATGCACATGTACGCTAAATTGCGTATAGCCCATTCTGATGGAACGGACTGCGATGATAGTTACTCTGCCTACCCTGAAACCAACTTTTTACACTCCATATTCAGCCAGTGTGAAGTGTATTTAAACCAGGTTAACATCTCGGCAGGAACGGGGTACTACCACCTACGAGCCCATCTGGAAAATGTCCTCAACTTTCAAAAGAAGTGAAGGACACCTTTTTAACAGCCGAGAGGTATTACCACACTAAGGATGAAAATGGAATAAAGGATAAATTTAAAAATTCTAAAAAAAAAGTATGTGAATGTTTTCGGCGCCTGCATACAAACTTCACATTCCAGGAGAAGTTGCTTTTGAACGGGGTGGATATGAAGTTGAAGCTTACCCGCACGATTCCTGAGATCTGCATAAATCTGGTATCTGATCAAGAAGAAGGCGCTAAACCCGTTGTGATACACATCATGGAAACGTATTTGCGTATACGCCGAGTGAAATTAAGTTCCCCGAAACAAATAGAAATTGAGAAAGACTTAATACACGCCTCAGTAAAATACCCAATTAACAGGGTACAAGAAAACGTGGCCCTAGGCGTCCTACCTAAAAGGATATTAGTTGGAATGCAGGACCACACCTCGACGAATGGAAAATATAAAAAGAGTGCCTTTAAATTCGCGAATTTCGGCCTTAAAAATATTACTCTATATATACGTAAATGGGGTCACTCTGGGAGGGACCATGAAAACGGACTACTCATCAGATGCTGTGTTTCCGCTCTGCGCGAGAGCATATAGTAGTCTGGCTCATAATACAGGCGCCTGTGACGAACTTGGTTTTGGTGTAACGCAGAAAGAATTTGTCGAAGAATTTAACATTTATTCATTTGATATTACGCCTGACTTGTCTGCTGGCACGAATACGCATTTAAGTCCAGCGCAGAGTGGGAATATCTCAGTCAGGTTGGAATTTGCCAAGCCTATAGACGTGCCTATAAGTGTACTCCTGTATCTCGAGTCACAGGCACTAATAGAAGTTGATCGTTTCAGGAACGTGGTCACAGACTTTTAGAATGAATGCGCATACACTCCAGAGAGTAATGAAAAGCGACCGTTTCACGCGCTCAAACTTTATCGGTGTGCTTGCGAAGAATCAAATATTGAAGCTTCCAAGTACGAGAAACTGGTACGGGATTATCGTTAACACCGACATTGTAGCGGGTGAGGGGATTCATTGGTTTGCAATCTATTTTAAAAATAGGGAAAGAATGTACTATTTTGACTCACTCGGTTTTCAGCCCTGGAATGATTCGGTGGTTGTGAAGTTTATTGCGCAACTAGACGTGCCTGAGATTGTTTGGAGCCCATATCGTTTTCAGGGATATTATACAGAAACATGTGGGTTGTATTGCATTTTATTTCTTATGCACATGTCACGTGGGAAGGGATTTATGAATTTTTTGAAATTATTCGATTTGTGCGACACAGAAATGAACGATAAAAGTGTATGCCGGCAGATAAAAAAAAGTTCCCATATGTTAGCACCCCCTGTAATGTGTAAAGGTGTATATCTATATTGTGTAAAGTTGTATATACATTCGTAACTGTGGCCATTAAGACTTATGTAAAAGATACTGATCCCGTTGTGTAAGGGGTTCCAAAAAACCTTAGGCCCCCCCCCCCCATTTTCAGCTTACATGTTTACTTATATCGAAATAGTTTTTAGTGATTATAAAAATATATAAAATTATTTATTGCAGGTATTAAAATTACTCTAGCTGATAAAGTGATAATATAATGGCTTCTCAATTAATTGGTGATTCGGAGAGGCAACGTGTGATAGATCGCATACGAGCAATAACATTTCGGGAAGCTCGTGATGCTGGAGCCACCTTTATAACACGTTCATGGGTTGCCAAAAAGTTGCGAAGAAGTGAGGACTTCGTCAAAAGAAATTGGAATAAAACTTTGGATGAATGTGAAATGGATACAACCAAATCTGTGTGCCCAAATTTGCCACTCTCTCAGGAAACAAAGGACATCATTCAAAGCGGTACGCGTAAGCGCAAAAACAGCTGTGCTAAACTTTCGAGAGAGATCGAAGTGTTGAGAGGAAAGATCATTAGTGGTGAGATCATTCGACTGTATCGTCATAGGCAAGGTTTAAAGACGTGGCATGAACTTCCAAAGCCAAGAAAAACTCAACTTAACATCGATGACAGAATGTGGTTTGCCCATTATCTTGAAGATTGGGATGCGAATGATTTCATGCATTTAGCTGTCTCCGATGAATTTTTTGTTTACGTTACACGTCGGCCTAACTACCAAAATGATCGAGTGTGGGCCAAAACACCAGATGAAATCGATGACAATGAACATTATCGCGAATTATTAAAAAGTCCAGACTGTGTTGGTGTGTTTGTTTTGTTCACTGCAAAGAAGCTCATGTGGGTGCTGAAGCCAAATGGTCAGAGTTGGGATGGACAGTATTTTCGTGATATTATTCTATCCCAGCATGTCATTCCTTTTCTAAAAAACCCAAACAATGTTATGGATGTCGATCAGGTCACACTTCTGCACGATAAGGCCCCCTGCTTTAAGGCATTAGCCACTCAACAGTTGTTGCGGAACCATGAGATCGATTTCTTTGAAAATGAAGAATGGCCAGGAAATTCTGCTGACCTGAACGTCTGTGAACACATTGGATCAGTTATAAAGGACAAGGTTGAATGTCTCTTGTTTCAAGAACCTGCAGCAAATCGATTTTCGAAGGATACAATGACGCAACACATTCAAACTGTTTTAGCAAATTTGCGTAGCGATCAAGATCTATTCACGTCACTTTTGGCAAGCTACCCAAGGCGAATTCATGCTGTCTTGGAAGCCAATGGCGGGAACACCAAGTTTTAATTGTTTTTCATTAAATGCAGGATTAAATTCACTTGTGTAAGGTATGTTTAGTTTTACTGTACCTCTAATGGTTTAGGCCATGGGCGGGATGGCTAAGGTTTATTGGAGCCCCGTGCATGTTTTCTACCATTTAATAAATGAAAATACAATGTGTTTTGTTCTTAACTTCAAAAATACTTACATTATCTCCTCGATGACGTGGCACTCGCTGGACCGAATGTGCGCCAATACCTCAACTTCTGTATTCAGATCACTGGGTTGGCTGAGCGGAGAAGCCCCCATTTCATTTATCTCCCTTTCATCAAAAGTAGCCATAATACGGCCTAGCTCGGATTCGGTCCTGTAATTAAAATAGAGATTAATGTCACGAATTTGAGTGCAGATAATTTATAAAAGTTTTGGTTGGGTGTGCCATGCATTATCTGCATGCAATGGGACTCGAACCCGGAGCAAAATCTTAATAGTTTTTAATATTACTATTGTGAGTTTTATAAAAATTTCACAAGAAACGTACAAATAAAAACACACCATATATATATATATATATATATATATATATATATATATATATGAGGAAACAGACAATAATTAAAAATATTTTTCAAAACGCGTTTATTGCAGTTGGGTAATTTAAAAATCCTACTGCGATGCTGAATTAACGTGAAAAATATTCTTAAAGCTCCACCATATATATATATATAATATATATATATATATATATATATATAAGCAAACAACCACAGGGAAAAAGGAAAAAGAAACGAAATCCGAGCGCTTTCGTGATATATTCACATCTTCAGGGAAAAGAAAGAAATTTCCTATTTCTTTCTTTTCCCCGAAGATGTGAATATATCACGAAAGCGCTCGGATTTCGTGTTTCTTTTTCCTTTTTCCCTTTGGTTGTTTGCTTATTAATAAGATCACGTGTTATTCTGTGATTTTTCTGCATATATAGATATATATATATATATATATATATATATATATGTATAAATGCTGATATAATCGCGATGGAAACAGAGAATATTTAAAAACAATGGGAGTAATTTTTACGTTGTAGGAAAACTCTGAATAAAGAAAATTAGATTGTGAATTATAAACGAGAAAAATACATCTTTAATTATCGAGAAAAATATTATTAAACCTCCCCCGTCTATGGTAATTAAAATAAAGAATAATGCTACGAAATTGAATTAATATACGAGAAAACAGACAATAGTTAAAAATATTTTTCAAAACGCGTTTATTGCAGTTTGGTAATTTAAAATCCTACTGCGGTGCTGCATTATCGTGAAAAATATTCTTAAGGCTCCACCATATATATATATATATATATATATATATATATATGCTGATATAATCGCGATGGAAACAGATAATATTTAAAAACGATGGGAATAATTTTTACGTTGTAGAAAAATTCAGAACAAAAGGAAATTAGATTGCCAATTATAAACGAGAAAAATACATCTTTAATTAGCGAGAAAAATATTATTAAACCTCCCCCGTCTATGGTAATTAAAATAAAGAATAACGCTACGAAATTGAATTAATATATGAGGAAACAGACAATAATTAAAAATATTTTTCAAAACGCGTTTATTGCAGTTTGGTAATTTAAAAATCCTACTGCGGTGCTGAATTATCGTGAAAAATATTCTTAAAGGTCCACCATATATTATATATATATATATATATATATGGGAATGAACTCAGAATGGTTCCCTGAGTTTTTTATGATACACACAGACAGTGCATGGAACAAGGAACTCTTCTGGGAAAATTAAATCCACTAGAGTCCGAATAAGTAATGGTAAATGACAAATACCATAGTTTTTCTTTTTCATGATGCTAGCCCGACGTAGGCAACGGGTCACTCACAAAGAGGTCCCATAAATATAGCTTCCCTCACCAGCTATCTGCAAAGCAGACAGGATCCAGCTTTGGGACATGGATCTAGGGTTTAAAGCAGCCTAGCCCTGCTACATTTAGAACCTCAATATAAGCAAAAGACTCGCTGCCTTCACGTCAGATTGAATACATAAAAGAAAAAGGGGTAACTATTATATTTTTAGCCAAAAACCAAAACTTAAACCTCAACTGGTAGAATTGAGCGTCCACTTTTCAAGGCACATAACATGTCCGTTTCAAGATGGGAATGAACTCAGAATGGTCCCCTGAGTTTTTTATGATACACACAGACAGTGCATGGAACAAGGAACTCTTCTGGGAAAATTAAATCCACTATAGTCCGAATAAGTAATGGTAAATGACAAATACCATAGTTTTTCTTTTTCATGATGCTAGCCCGACGTGGGCAACGGGTCACTCGCAAAGAGGTCCCATAAATATAGCTTCCCTCACCAGCTATCTGCAAAGCAGACAGGATCCAGCTTTGGGACATGGATCTATGGTATTTGGTATTTGTCATTTACCATTACTTATTCGGACTATAGTGGATTTAATTTTCCCAGAAGAGTTCCTTGTTCCATGCACTGTCTGTGTGTATCATAAAAAACTCAGGGGACCATTCTGAGTTCATTCCCATCTTGAAACGGACATGTTATGTGCCTTGAAAAGTGGACGCTCAATTCTACCAGTTGAGGCGCCGTCACACGTTATTAGGTACATTCTGAGAGGGGTGACTAATTTTTTGTCCGGTGTGCTTATATATATATATATATATATATATATATATTATATATATATATATATATATATATATATATATATATGCAATAAACGGAGAAGTAAAAATAAAAATTAAAAATTAAAGGATTATCAGAGGCATACAGATTTGTAAGGAAAAAATATCGATTTTAGCACAAGATCAAATGAATTATAAAAATACAAATTTATACTGGAATTCTGCCCGGGTTTTAACACTCTGCCTTTTTTGGTTAAGTTTCGATGTATATAAAAATAAAATGAAAATTAAAAGTTAATAAAGTGTCATGTCCCGAGTAAAAGTGTACGTAGGACAAATTGTTCGTTGTTTTCCGATAGATACTAAACTTAAAACCTGGGCTTTCCCTATGTACACACACATCCAAAAATGGGATTGAATTGTCTTGTTCCACTTCTAAAGTAAACTTAATGGAGGGGACTTGATCATTTAACTGAAGGAGGAAGTTATCCAGGTCACGATTCATGGGCCAGATACACAAAATATCGTCGACGTACCGCAACCAAGGGATGCCAACCCCCAGGATTCTCGGAATGTAAGTAATTTCGAAAAACTCCATATAAATGTTGGAGAGGAGGGGCGATAAGGGGTTGCCCATGGCCATCCCAAAAACTTGTTGATAATACTCGTTATTGAAAGTGAATTTACAGTCTTTGATGCAAAGCTTAATAAGATCCAAAACAATGTGTGAAGGTAGTGGCAGGTCATACCCTTCTTATCTAAATCTGTTTTGAAGGAATTCAAAACAACAGGATCGAGTTGAGAAAGACCTTTGCTTATGTTGAAGTTATTTGAAAGTTGGATAATGGCAGACTCAAGAATATTTCTATTAGCAATGTTGCTAGAGTGGAATAAAACTGAAGCATTATTCCAATCAATACAGTGGGATAACTCTGACAAATGGACAAAAAGGGCACTGGACAACTGTCCTGTTCTAACGGAATATTGATGCTGTTTTATACGTGTGTGCAAATCCTTTCCCGTCTGACCTATGTAAAAGGAATCACATTGTTTACACCCAATTTTATAGATAATGCCTGAATTATTGGTAGGGCTATTTTTTACTATGATATTTTTCACAATATTGTTATATGAAAATACTACATTAATATCCAAAAGTTTAAGTACATTAGCAATGCCTAAAAAGCCCGGGAAAAATGGAAGTACTAAAATATTTTTTGACAAAGTACGAGTGTTATTATTGACACGATAGAAAGTTCGTTTTGCCTTGTTGACACAGGATTCCATAAACGCAGATGGATAAACAGATCACTTCCAATACCGTTGATTTTTTCCAATTCGGCATCGATGTATTCCGGACTGGCGATCCTAAGGGCGCGGAGAAACATTGATGAAAAAATGGCCTTCTTAGTGGGGGTGTCATGTCCCGAGTAAAAGTGTACGTAGGACAAATTGTTTGTTGTTTTCCGATAGATACTAAACTTAAAACCTGGGCTTTCCCTATGTACACACACATCCAAAAATGGGATTGAATTGTCTTGTTCCACTTCTAAAGTAAACTTAATGGAGGGGACTTGATCATTTAACTGAAGGAGGAAGTTATCCAGGTCACGATTCATGGGCCAGATACACAAAATATCGTCGACGTACCGCAACCAAGGGATGCCAACCCCCAGGATTCTCGGAATGTAAGTAATTTCGAAAAACTCCATATAAATATTGGAGAGGAGGGGCGATAAGGGGTTGCCCATGGCCATCCCAAAAACTTGTTGATAATACTCGTTATTGAAAGTGAATTTACAGTCTTTGATGCAAAGCTTAATAAGATTCAAAACAATGTGTGAAGGTAGTGGCAGGTCATACTTATGTAATTCTTGGGAGAGAAAGTCAAGCATATCGTCAATCGGCACTTTTGTAAACAATGAACAAACGTCAAAACTGATCACTCTATCGTTAGTTTCAGTACGTGCATTATTCAATTTTTCAGTAAGATCCATGGAATTTTTTACATGTGAATCAGAGATAGTTCCGAGAATGGGGGACAAGACTTTGACAAGCCATTTGGAGAGTTTATAAGTAATAGAGCCCACCGAGCTAATAATAGGGCGCATAGGGTTGCCAGGTTTGTGGGTTTTAATAAGACCGTAAAGGTAGGGCAGAGAAGGTGAAGTGGACATGAAAAGCGGAATTAAGTCCTTATGATCTTTGCTGTATGTGGCGGGGTCCTGGAGAAGCTCGTTCATCTTTCCGTTCATCAGTGTTCCTGAGGATGTCATTAGACGAAAGCGCTTGAGCACCATTTTGTGTTTCCTTTCCTTCGTGGTTTTATTCATCATATATATATATATATATATATATATATATGAAATGGAGGGAGGGAGGTGGGTTTCGTGATATCCTGTACATCACAATTTTGGTAGAAAGATAAGGAAGGCTTTGGCCAGCATGGGCTTGTGAGAGAGCATGGAATAAGGGTCCAATATCATTGATATTGGGGTAATTTGAACAGATAGAATAAATCATGGAAAACCGAGAACATCTGATGAGCCAGCAGATATTTGCGATTTTAAAATGCGAACGAGGTTATATATATATATATATATATAAGTTCAATAGATAAAAACAATGAGTTGTAGTGTATCACTGAATACGATATAGCGCGAACTGAAATGTCCCATCCGGTAATTAAATTTTTGTTGTTGAAGAAACATGTTTCAAACTTTATCTTTAAATGTGAAAGATGATAAACATAACACAATATATATATATATATATATATCATAAAGAACGACGCTTGTATAGGAGATATTCCGCGCAAGACGAGAGAGAGAAAACGGAACAAATGAAAAAATGAAGTACCACCTGGGAAACGAACCCGGGATCTTCCGATTGCCGGTCAGACGCGATACCATTACACCATGGACTTCACTCTTCCAAACGCCGTAATTCTTCTACATACTCGCAGAAACCAATGCCCCAAGGGGGCACCTCCCGCATGCCGTAACATTATATACATTCAACTGCAAAGAACACGCAGTATAAATAACGTAAAGAACGACGCTTGTATAGGAGATATTCCGCGCAAGACGAGAGAGAGAAAACGGAACTTCATTTTTTCATTTGTTCCGTTTTCTCTCTCTCGTCTTGCGCGGAATATCTCCTATACAAGCGTCGTTCTTTACGTTATTTATACTGCGTGTTCTTTGCAGTTGAATGTGTATATATATATATATATATATATATATATATATATATATAAGTTCAGAATGGCTGGCCTTTTATCGCATGTATTCAAATTGTGGGAAGATAAGAATAGTTTTGTCCGAAGAAACACACAATATGTGTGTGTGTGTGTGTGTGTGTGTGTGTGTGTGTGTGTGTGTGTATATATATATATATATGAAACGGAGGGAGGGAGGAGGGTGGAAAGGCGGGAGGGAGGTGAGAGAGAGAGAGATAAACGAAATGATCGAATGTTGCTATAACGGAGTCTGGCATTTTTTTTTCCCCGTCCGATTTGTTCGAAGTTTTAGCATCCCGTACGAATTGTTCTCTGGCTGGCACCCTGTGCCGGTCTCGAGCCCGAGTTTTTTTTTCCTTCCGAATTGTTCGGCGTTTTACGCCCCACCTTAGACCTACTCTTAAATGGGGAAGTGCTTGCACGATTTTTAGATGAACTTTTTTCCGGAAATTTGCATATATAGGCACGCCTCTGCTTTCCGTCCGATTTGTTCGAAGTTTTAACATTCCGTACGAATTGTTCGGTGCTTTACGCCCACCTTAGACCTACGATATAACACGGATCATTAGGGCACCCTGGAAATCAATCACGATTTTTAGATAGACTTTTTTCCGGAAATTTGCATATATAGGTATGCCTTTGCTCCCCGTACGAATTGTTCAGTGTTTTACGCCCAGCTTAGACCTACTTTTATACGGATCATTAGAGCGCTCTGCAACCGCAGAAGGACGCACGGGGGGACGAACCCGCCTCCTTTTAACGCACATAAGCAGTGTTTACACTGTGCCAACGCGTGACGCACATAAACAGTATAGATGTACAGAGTGTCAACTGATGCCCGGAGGCACTGGCTGATTAAGCCACCTGATGCCCGGAGGCACTGGCTGATGATGCCAACTGGCTGATTAGGAGTCCTATAAGACAGCGGCCGCTCGCTGAAGTCTTCATATGCGCCTGGAAGTGGCCGGGTGAACACCTCTTCCTCTCTCTCTCTTAGGCTAGGTTCATTGCAGCTTCAGGGATAACTCCAACTTGCAACATCCCTCATTTTTTGGGTGCCTTGCAACAAAGGGGTGTTGGCACTATGGGGTTGAGGGGTGCAACAAAGGAGGGTGGGGGTTGCAGCAGAGGGGTGGGGTTGCAACAAGGGGGTTGGCATTCTTGCAATATTATGCAACATTTGCAATTGCATTGCACTCATACATTTTACGCCCATTCTACTATCGTTTCCATATCCAATATAGGGGCTCAGCGATTGTATTCTTGCAGTTTTTGATCAGTGTGGTATTCCATTTGTCCGGTCCTGCCGCTGAGTGTGTTTTTAGTTTCCCTATAGCTTGTGTAATATCATCTGTCGTAAAGTCGAAATCTGTTATACTTTCCCCTTGTAGTTCTTCTTCAAAGAACGCGTTCCTATCGCATATCAGTTCGTTAGCTTTTGGGATACTGAAAGATGATTCGTACCGAGTTCTTAATATTTCAGATACTTCAGTTAGATCATCAGATAAAGCACTGTTCTCGTTTTTCAAAGGTCCGATAGTCGCATGGTTTTTCGACTTTCTTTTTGCAAAATTATAGAAGTACTTTGCGTTAACCTTTATCGCTTTTATAGCGTCGTCGTCTTCTTTTTCTGTATGCTTCTCAATTAGTTCCTGTATGACGCCATCGATACTCTGCAGTTTATCATTTAATATTTTTCTGACGTTATCTTTACAGTTACTTAAGTTTGCAGTAACTCTTTTTCTCTTTCGGAACAATGACCTCTTTTGTCTCTCGAACCTATACATATATATATATATATATATATATACAGTGTGTGTGTGTATATATATATATATATGTGTGTGTACAGTGTGTGTGTGTGTGTGTGTGTGTATATATATATATATATATGTGTGTGTACAGTGTGTGTGTGTGTGTGTGTGTATATATATATATATGTGTGTGTGTAAATGAACAATGAATAATTCCTGCATTCATATAATTCTTATATTCATATAAGAATTATATGAATGCAGGAATTATTCCTTGTTCATTTACACACACACACACATATATATATACAGGGCGTCCCAAAAAAATGTGTATACACACTTTAACAGCTGATAGCTCAATTGATGTTTCTTTCTTTCCAAGTTAAACCCATTAGAATTAATAATGGCAGTCAGACTAAGCTTTGAACAAAGGAAATTCATTCTAAAATGCTACTGGAAGTGTGAAAACGCAGTTGAAGTGCAAAGACAGTTTAGGAGGGAGTTTCAAACAGATCCACCAACGCGACTTACCATCACTCGAATTAGAGATAAGTTTGAAGCCGATGGAACTGTTCAGAATGTCCACAAGAAGCGTTCCGGAAGACCACGGACATCGACAAGCCCCACAAAGCAAGAAAGAGTACTGGAAACGTATCACCAAAGTCCAAGACAATCTGTGCGGCAAGCGAGTCGTGAGGTAGGAATTTCAGAATCGTCTGTCCAACGCATTTTGAAGCGCTGTCAATGGAAAAGTTACATTCCAAGATTAGTCCATGCTATTAATGAAGATGATCCGGACCGAAGAGTGGAGTATTGCGAGTGGTACTTGGCACGATGTGGATGTGGATTGGACGAAGGGGTTTCGTAGAATACCCTCCGCGTTCACCACACCTCACACCACTAGACTTTTTTTATGGGGATACTTAAAAGACAAAGTCTACGCTATAAAACCTGCAACAGTCGCTGAATTGAGAGCAGCCATTGAACGAGAATGCACACAAATACCAAACGAAATGTTTCGTGATGTTTGCGATTCCATTGCTTCGCGTTATCAGCAGTGCCTGGACCAGAACGGACGTCAGTTTGAAAACAGGCGTTGACAAAACAATTAAATAATGTCTGTAGATTCTATTACATTTTGAAAATGAAATGTATTTTAATAAACACTGCCTTTATAATTATTTAAAGTGTGTATACATTTTTTTGGGACGCCCTGTATATATATATATATATATAATATATATATATATATACACACACTGTGTATATATATATATATACAGTGTGTGTGTATATGTATATATATGTGTGTGTAAATGAACAATGAATAATTCCTGCATTCATATAATTCTTATATTCATTCATGTAATTTTTGTTTATTCTTATACTTCGTACATTTATATAATCCTTATATTCTTATTCATTTATTCATTTTGACATATCAAGTCCAAATTTTCGTCTATTTTATAATTGGTGAATTATTTCTTTGTAAACCACTTAATCATTTTGTATAAAGTCCAAAATCGTATAACACTGACACAATTTGGATACGTTTTTGATTTGCTTTCTCTTTTATAATTGGTTAATTATTTCTTTTTAAACAACTTGATCATTTTTGTAGAATTAATTTAATAATGTAATCTTGCTCATTTCCTGTATACATTCTCTCTTCGTTGTAAAAGATGAAGTCATGTCCTGCTTAACGTTTAATTTTTAATCTTAAGCATTTAATTTTCGCTCATGTGCATGTTTGTTTGTAATTCGTGATGGGAAGCTATATTTCAATTTCCATTTTTAGTTAACTCGGCACATCATGATAACATCAGATCTGTCAATATGCGGTTTTAAATAAAAATATGGCTTCCTCTTGCTTAGCAGTCTAGACACTGCTACAGCGAAAATATATGTTTTGTCTTTGGATGTTTTGCAAAGTAAATTAGCCTATTGAGAATAAAAAAAAAAACAGATTAGCATTAAATAATAATGATGTCAGTAAATATTCAGTATAAAAGACCATAAAATTTCTCCAATGGATTATTCTGATCTGACTGATCTGACTTAGAGGCTGAGCATTGCCTATAACATTTTAGTAGTAAAATATAGTAAGAAATATCTTTGTCTTCTCCTTCGAGCAGAGTCTTAAATAGAGAAAAATAATTTCCCGATATGTTATAAGAATCGGGGAACCTTCAGAGAACTTAGTCTTAAATAAAGAAAAATTATTTCCCGATACGTTATAAGAAGAATTGGGGAACCTTCAGAGATTTTAGTAAGCCTCACAGAATCCTCCGATCCACTACAAAAAAAAATAGGAGCGTAGTATAAGATAAACTTCTACGATTTCCTATACAGTACCAGAGTAACAAATCCGTTGCTGCCACCTAACCAAAACTCCCGTCAACTTCGAACCACCCAAGGCCATGGACGGAAGGGTTAACATACCTTGTTAACCTTGTTTGGGTTCCGTGCGTCGGTCTTTCTTCACACGAAGGTCAAGCTGGTGGCCCCGCTTCTAGTCCTGGCTTGATGGAGGAGCGAGTTGCTCTCTTGCGCTCTCCATCGTACATAGCCAGGTACACCCGGCTGTTGATGATAATGCCAGCTTGTGACATGCCAGCGTGTGATTCCAGCAATGAAATTATTATTAAAAAAAATTAGAGTAACACGAACGTAGACGTAGCTCGTAGCGTAAACTAACCCACTTTTTGTTTTACTTTACCTCCTATTTTTTTTCTTATCTTCTTACTTGCATGTCTGTAGCTCTCTTTACTTGCATGTCTGTAGTTTGCATGGTATGACAGTGAGTTAAGAATGTGTTTGCATGGTTTGTAAGCGTTCTTATTTTACTTCTTTTCATCTTTCACCCCTTTCCTATTCTCTCCGACTATTTTTCCGACTTGTCGGCAGTGGCCGGCGAATGATGATGGTGAGCCTTTCTTTCTCTTTTTCTGAATGAATGTTAACCGACGAATGATAGGTTTTGCTACTTACTTAACCCCTTATTCTCCTCCTTTAACCCCCTCCTCTTTCCTTTCTCTCGGGCTAACCTTAGAGTGGATCTTAGGGTCTTTGTTAGCCTTAGCTTCAGTAGATCTGCAGATCTGGTACCGTCCTGATCCAGGCATCTAGTATTCTCTTGAAGACTTCAACTTTGACCACTTTAATTTTTCTGAGGTCCTTTGGAAGCTGGTTGAAAATTCTTGGCCCCCTGACAACCGCTATTTTCCTTCAGAGTTGAGGAGGTCCCTTATCAGGCCTTTAATTTGGGAACATTAAACATTCTGCCTTTCCTATTTCCCAGCGTTATCTGGATGGTAATTGGGTTTTGTTTGAGGTTTGGTACCAGTTTTTTGATCATTTTCCATATGCAGATTATGGTATACCTCTTTCTTCTTCTTTCTAGGGAGTACAGATCTAGTTTGCGTAGTCTTTCCCAGTAATTGAGTTCTTTGCGGCTATCAATCTTGGCTGTGAAATGTCTCCGCGTTTCTTCTAGTTTATTAATTTCTTCTTTTTTATATGGGGACGTCAAAACTTAGCAGTATTCAACTTTTGGTATGATCAGTGTTCTCAGCAGGGAATCATTACTGTCTTGTCCCTCCTTTTGAACGTTCTTAGCACCTGTCCCGCGACTCTTTTTGCTTGGTTTATTGCTATCTGATTTTGTGTCTCGAATTTGGCATCATCGGTCATTATTACCCCCAAGTCGACTGCTTTCGTGCTTCTCTGAATTTCTTGTCTACCTGGAGCATAATATGCAGTCTTTTTAAGTTCCTCATTTCTACCATATCTCAAGAGCTGAAATTTTTCGGTGTTAAATGTCATATTGTTGTCTTCTGACCATTTGTATATTTTGTTTGTGTCTCTCTGCAAGGCCTCTACTTCGTTTGCATCGCTGATTTTTCTGCTGATCTTTGTATCGTCCGCAAATGATGTTACTTTACTGTTGCTGTTTACCCCGCTGTCTATGTCTGTTAGCATGATAATGAACAGGAGTGGGGCCAGCACTGTACCTTGTGGTAGTGAGATGCGTACTTCTGATTCTGATGATGATACACCTTGAATTTTGACCACTTGTAGTCGATTTCTGAGGAAGTTGTAGATCCATTTTCCCACTTTGCCTATTATTCCCATGTTTCATTTTATGTGCTATTATACCATGATCGCATTTGTCGAAAGCTTTAGCAAAATCCGTGTATATAACATCATAGATTTCATTGCCTTCAAGTGCATCTAGGATATTGTTATAATGCTCTATAAGTTGTGATAGGCATGATCTTCCAGATCGGAATCCGTGTTGATTTTCGTTGAATCTTTCCAATGTCTCTAAGAAGTCATAGATTTTCTCTCTGACTATTCTTTCAAAAATTTTGGTGAGGTGGGACGTCAAAGACACTGGTCTATAGTTCTTTGCTTGAGATCTATCTCCTCCTTTATATATAGGGACGATGTTTGCTCTTTTCAAGATGCTCGGTATTTCCCCAGTGTCTAGGGATCTTCTCCATATCCAGTATAAGGGTGTAGATTAGGGTGGATCGATTTTACATTTTTTTCGATTTCCATATTCTAATAGAGACAAAAACTTGCGCATGCATGAGAAAATAGCCTCTGCAAAATCTTAGCTTAATAGGTAATCATCTTCTGCCCCCGGCAGAGCGATGAAAATCATATTTTAGTAGTCAAAAACGTATTTTAAACCCTAGCCTAGAGTCATAAAATTTTGCGTGTGTGTTATTTCATGCCTAAGCAACGATATAAATGCTATAGGAAATATATAAATGCATTATTTAAGACAAAGAGCCGATCTGAAAATATGTATATTATACATATTTTCAGATCGTCTCTTTGTCTTAAATAATGCATTTATATATTTCCCATAGCATTTATATCGTTGCTTAGGCATGAAATAGCACACACGCAAAATTTTATGACGCTAGGCTAGGGTTTAAAATACATTTTTGACTACTAAAATATGATTTTCATCGCTCTGCCGGGGGCAGAAGATGATTACCTATTAAGCTAAGATTTTGCAGATGCTACTTTCTCATGCATGCGCAAGTTTTTGTCTCTATTAGAATATGGAAATCGAAACAAATGTAAAATCGATCCACCCTAGTGTAGATATTTCATTTTTACAGTTTCTAATTAATAGTGCGTTCCATTTGTCCAGACCTGCAGCTGAATGTGATTTCATTTGTCCTATAGCTGTCGCTACATCTTCTGGGGTAAAATCAAAGTCTGTTATACATTCTACTTGCAATTTCTCTTCGAAGAATGCATCTATGTCAGGTATCGCTTTGTCACTTTTTGGAGTACTGAATACCGATTCATACTGGACTCTCAATGTTTCAGATATTTCTTTTAGATCGTCTGTTAGTTCATTATTTCCTTTCCTTAAAGGCCCGATAGTAGCACGCGTTTTTGTTTTCCTTTTCGCATAGCTGTAGAAGTATTTTGGATTTTCCTTTATTGCTTCTACCGCCTTTTCCTCTTCCCTCTCTGTATGGCCCTTTATCAGAGTTTGTATTTCCCAATCGATTCTCTCCAGTTTTTCTTGTATTTCGTCGCTACTCTCTTTCTTTTGCAGAATATTCTTCTCTTTTGCCTCTCTAGTCAGTTCCTCTTTCCTTTTGGCTGTGCTTTCGGAGCATTTTCCAAAATTCTAATTCTCAGCGTCTTTTCTTCCAAGGTTGTTAGCATTTCCTCAGTTGTTTTATTCTCGAAAACTGTTCTTCACTCTATTTGGGTCATGTGTGATCTGATTTCTTCCCAATTTATGGTCTTGGAGTTTAAGTTAAAAGCGCCAAATTTGCTTCTTCCTTCCGTTTGTGTATTGTCTTTTAAAGTTATCGCCATATTTGTTGATAACTAGATTATATTGTGATCTGAGATAATAGTTGGAGTTATTTTTATATCCGCAATCAAGTTCGCGTTATTTGTGAATACCAGATCTAAGCAGTTATTTTTCCTGGTATTTTCTGTTATCTCCTGTGTTAGCATAAACTCGTTTGTGAGAGCCATCAGCATTCTTGCTTGCTCCTGGTCCTCTCTTGTGCCCCCCTTATCTTGCTGTATAAATATATTTCTACCCACCCTTTTGTATTTTATAAATGGGAAATTAAAATCGCCACAGAGTACTATGTTAAGGTTCTGATATCCTCAATGGCATCCGAGATTTTTTTATTTGGAGAGTTTGAAGGTCTAGAGATGACTATCAGTAAACTGTTGGATTTATTTATTACCGTCTCATATGCCTTTCATGTATATAAATAGCACAACCACCTTTACGTCTCGCAGTTCTATCCGCTCTTAGTAAGTTTAATCCGTCGATATGCAATTCTTTCTTATCGATACAGTGTTCGCAGTTATCGCAGTGTGCATTTTAAGTTCGTTGTCCTTTGATATCACGTGTTTTGTAGCCTTGTGGTCCTCCGAGATGGATCCATTCCCGCCTACCTGTTCTGGTAGCTTCTTGCCATGTAGCGGTCCGGCTCAAGGGTTCCCAGCTGTGTCAGCTGCATGTGCTGTATAAGACTTAGCAGCCGTATTGTGTCCGAGATGTTGAAAACATTTTGTGTAATATTTGTGTTTTGTTTGCTATTTGAGTACATTTTTTTTTCTCACATTCCTTCTGTTGTCATTTGGAACTTGTCCTTTGTCCTTTGAACTTGTCGGGAGATGATGGTAGTAACATTTTCTCCCGTACTGGCAGTTTCCATGTTGCGTAGATCTTGCAAATGACCGGATGGTAGAATTTGCATTTTCCACCAAATTTGCAGTGGCCATTATTGTAAAAGTAGTTGTACACAGGAGGGTGTTCGTAAATACATTCTCCTCCCTTATATCTGCAAATTCCTTTCACATAGTATTTACATATAGTTTCTTCCCATTTTTACTTAAAGCCTTTGTTTTTGGTGCTTTCAGTATTGTTTCATTATTGTCTACTTGTTTTTTCCTATTGCTGCTAATGCCCTTTGTTTGAAATCTTTGGATTTGATTTTGTGCTTCTGTTTCCTCTGTTGGTGCTTCTTTTATTTCTATTATTTCTGCTTTTGCTGTTTTTTTTCAGTTCGTTTTTCGCAGTTCCCTCTCGTATTTTCTCAGTTCCTTCTATTTTTCTCTCTGTTCGCTATTCATAAACTCCTCTTTTGCCTTTTCCTCATAGTCTCGTTCTGCTTTAAAAACCGTAAACGAGTTTATTTCGATTATGCAGCTTTTGCAGAAGAACTTGATTCCGTTCAATTGTTTAGCGCCTGTTATAAGACAGATTTCTTCGTCGCTCCAATTCAGGCATTGAAATTCGACTAAGTTCTGGCAAAGATCACAGCAAACTGTTTTTGATTCATCTATTTCTTTTTTACAATATCCACAGGGTTGTATGAATTGAGTTACCATTGCCATGTTTCTTTAGAAATGAGGGAGGGAAAATTTTTCCGTTATTCCGTGGGGTGGAGGATGGGGGTGGGGCACGCTGTAGGTTCTCACTGATTGGTGCCCTGGAGTGTACCGCGGGGGATACCTGAGGTATTTTGCCTTTCGATGGGCAGTTAGATTTCCTCCGAGAGAAAACACTCAGAATAGATTGTAAAGATTAAGTTGCTTTAATCTTATTTGCTTTATTTCAACAAACGCCGCTATTTTACTACTTAAATAGGCATACGACAGTGTTCATTGAATATTCACTCAAAATTTGGCACTACTTAAAAATTATTAACTGCTGGATTTTTATTGTAACATCACTTTTATTCGGACTTTCCAACGAAACACGTGTAACCGTCACACTGGGCAGGAAAACTTAATATATATATATGTTAACCCCTCCGTCTATGGCCCGGGTTGGTTCGAAGTCGACGGGGGTTCTAGTTGGGTGGCAGCAACGGATGTGTTACTTACAGTAGTTTTCTTCTATATTACTCACCGAGTTCTTCTATAGTGGCTCGGAGGATTCAGGGAGGCTTACTAAATTCTCTGAAGATTTCCGGATTCTTCTTGTAGTTGATTCGGAAAGTTTAATGACTAAGTTCTTCTGAAGAGAGCAAGGCTCGAAGGATAAGATAAAGACTATCTTCTACTGTAATTTACTGCTAAAGGTACAGGTAGTGCTCAGCCTCTGAATTAGTTTCTGAATGAATATGAAGGATATTACTGAGGTTTATATACCCCGATTTTACTAACATCATCATTATTAAGTGTTGAAAAGGCTGTATTATCTTTACACAATGTTTGAAAATAAAGTAAATTTTGGTTATGTCAGTAGTATAGTGTCAAAAAGGTTGAGTGCAATGCAACTGCAAAATATTTCGTAATGTTGCAAGAGTGCCCCCCCTTTGTTGCAAAAAAAAGAGTGAGTGCCGATCTTTGTTGCCAACCCCAAAATGGGACTGCAAGGGGCATCCAACTTGGAGGCGGCGTTCTCCCCCAAGCTGAACCCCCCAAAGGGGCATACTTATCCTAAGGGCGCCTCTTTGGGGAGAAAGGGGTTTCCTCACCCCCCAAAGGGGCATACCTATCCTAAGGGCGCCTCTCTGGGGAGGAAGGGGTTTTCTCACCCCTCAAAGGAGCAGAAAGAGATAGCAAGAGAGGAAGAGAGAAAGAGGGGGTATGCAACTTGGAGGCGGAGTTCTCCCCCAAGGTGAACCCCCCAGAGGGGCACACCTAACCTAAGAGGCCTCTATGTGAGGGAAGGGGTTTCCTCACCACCCAAAGAGCCAGAAAGAGAAAGGACCAGAGATCCTTGCTCGGCTGGGAGCCGAGCTCATATGACTCCGTCGTCCGCCTCCCGCTCTTTTATAGACCTCTAATCCGCCAGTTGGCTGAGTTTCCAGATAGCGTCATGTATTTAATTTATTAATCAGCGAGAGCCAGTTGGCTTAACAGTCAGTTGGCTTAGAAGGCTGAGAAATACATTGTTTATTATTCCACCATCATCTGTCTTAGAAAGCTGATAGCAATAATTAATTTAATTAAAGCATATATTCTTCTGTCATCTGACTTACAGGGTTGAGCTACCAGATAGAAATAATCATTTAATTAAAGCATTTATTAATCAGCCAGAGCCAGTTGGCTTAACAGTCAGTTGGCTTTGAAGGCTGGGAAATACATTGTTTATTATTCCTCCGTCATCTCTCTTCGAAAGCTGATAGCAATAATTAATTTAATTAAAGCATATATTTTTCTGTCATCTGTCTTAGAGGGTTGAGCTGCCAGATAGAAATAACCATTTAATTAAAGCATATATTAATCAGCCAGAGAAAGTTGGCTTAACAGTCAGTTGGCTTAGAAGGCTGAGAAACACATTGTTTATTATTCCACCATCATCTGTCTTAGAAAGCAGATAGCAATAATTAATTTAATTAAAGCATATATTCTTCTCTCATCTGACTTACAGGGTTGAGCTACCAGATAGAAATAATCATTTAATTAAAGCATTTATTAATCAGCCAGGTTCAAGGAATAAATAAAACCCCATTACAACGTTCTGTTTATTAATTATTGGATATACAATGGGATATATATATATATATATATATATATATATATAAGTTATGATCAAATAATAGAACGGGGAATATATAATCATGCAAATCATAGTATTAACTAAATATTAGAAAAATATATATTTATATTAATTATATATAGTCGTACAAAACATGGAAAATATATAATCATACAAAGCACAGTATTAATCAAATATTAGAAAAATATGTAGTTATATCAAATATTAGTACAGGAAAAATATAGTTATATTAATTATATATAATTGTATAAAACAGTATTAATAAAATATTAGAAAAATATATATATATTTATATTAATTATATATAATCGTACAAAACGCAGTATTAGCAAAATATTACAGTAAAAATATATATATTTTCTTTACGTTCTACGGTACAAAAGAGTAAATTCAATGCTGATTGATGCTACATCAACATCGGCATTACTCTGCGCGATGTGGGAAAACCCCTCAAGCATCAACTCGCCGTTTAACTGATACGGCGGTTTATATTCGATGTAAAGGGCTTTCATATCATTCAACACTATTTTTTTGCCCACTTTACACTCGGCAGGTAAGTCGTCTTTAAGCGCCACTAGAACGGAATCAAAAGCACGCGCAAAAACGTCATCGTTAATTATGTCATTAAATACAAGCTTATAATCATGCCTTTCCAATCGAGGGTTTTTTCTTAACTTACCGAACATTTCAATCGTGAACTCTTCTTCACCCGGCATAGCAGCAATTGAAATAATCTTCCAAGTCGTAACGGCAGCTATCTACTATATAGAGGTACAGTTCTTCAGGGTGAACAGTGTAGGCGAACTCAGCTCTGTACCTCTCAAGCGTTTTGTACCAAAGCTCGGGATATTTCGAAGAGTCTAAGCCTTTTAAATACGCATCCATATCTAGCCCGTTCTCTCCCTGCACATTCCTACATTCAACAAATCCGTCGAGCAGAGCGGTGTAAGCGTACTCAAGTATTTTGTCAAAGTAAATCATGTCTGAGATACGTGTGTCTAATATAGGCTTCAGCTTACGGAATCCAACGATCTCAAACATTCTGTCGAGGATGAAACGGTTTCGTGTAGGAACAAGAACGCCATTATCAGTGTTCTTCCACATCATCGTATATCAACGCATGGTTGATTGTTATTTACACTCAATGTACAAACAACGGTATATGAGGAGGCTTCACTAATCACCTCTCTTATTATACCTACGTCAGCTGGTATTTTATAGCGGTCCTCAGCCCACCTCTCAACTACCGCGAAGATTTTATGCATCTCCTCAAGATTTAAATAAATAACGTTGCGCTTGCTCGCAGGTCTACTGTTCGTTTCAAGCACACAGTTAATGGTGCCGGTTTCCCGCCTGAACACACGCAACGACTTCGTCACGGAGACGTCGTACGAGGCGTTGAGAATGCTTCTCAAAGGGAGTTCCATCGTATTCATCGAGATGACTATGGCACATCCACTCGGTCAAGCTCTGAGGAGACTATGAGCCGCGTGAGGCACGCAGGCAGGCAGGAACGGTTCGATGGGCGGTTGACTCACCCTGATGATACGTGAATGGGTTTGTTCGAACCCGTATGATCCGTGAGGTGCGAGTCGCACCATAATCTAATGAAACCTGTGCGGAGCTGGCCCAACATGAATTGTTGTACCCCATTATACTGGGTAGGCGTTTTGAGAAATTTTCCGGTACAAGAACTAATTTCGGTTTTAACGTTTTATCACTACCACTCCCCGAATACGCACCAGACAGTTTCCCTCAGGGTAAATTTCATGAACTAGGCACATTTTATAATGTTTTATCTCCTAAAAATCTTCACACTGCGGGGCGCTGTTAGAGAGAAACATATGTTCATATTTAGGCTTTTTATTTAACAGGCGATACTCATCTCTAAAATCTGTTAAAAACTCACATAACCCTTTAGCCACAACCTCACTACAAACCTCATCATGATATATATTAATGTAGTGGTAAAAATACTTAAGATTGTCCATGATAACGAGATTCACATTTTCAGTCGTAGGGTATGAGTAATCGACATGGTGTAGCATGATATAATACCGTTTATCACACCACTCATCCACAAGGCTCACTACCCATAACTGTTGTTTAGCTTCTGAGCGTGCCGCTTCTTCTACCACGCGGTGCACGTGTCTTTATAAAGCTTAGTTCTACAACATACTTCAGTACATCGTCTGTACTGCGAAATCCTACAACCCCCTCGCCAGAATATCCGTAGAGTATTTGAATAGCCTGACCCTTCGCACGATTCAATGCTTCCTTAAAAGAGTCAAAGGAGGCTGGGATAGGGAGTTTTTCAGTATCCACTACATCTACGCCCTTTACTGAATACCACTTCATAAATGTTGAACACGCGATATTAAAGGTGGCCATTTTCTTCTACGCGGGAGAGAATACACGTCTGAGCTCAAGGGTATACAGAGGTCAACTGAGAACGCGGGGACAGAGGTCTGCTCAGGCTACGGGATGAATCACGTCCCCGGTCTTACAGTGGGCGGGGCATAACTTTACTGTACACACGCACACACGCAAAGTGAAACACAAGTCGATGCATGATTTATTTAATAAACGAAATAATCAGCATGTATATATTTAGAAATACGTGCAATAAATAAGTTAGCAATAGGCACATCAAAGAATGTTCTCAATACATATATTTTTACAAATATGTGTGATGAATAAGTTAGCAATAGACGCATCAAAGTTTATGGTAACCAAAGGGTACGGTATCATAGGTACCAGGTAACTGGTAACGTTTCCTATAGGTGTTACGGCACACCTTTGTACCCCTAAGTTCCTTCACGCCCCCCCAGCTTCTGCGCCCGAAAATTGTGAGTGCCTACAACTAGTTGGGGAGGCCGTTCGCCCTCATCATCGTCCAAGCACACTAGATCCTTCAGCGAATCAAAGTTAACGACCCGCTGAGATACCCTTCGCCTTCACGATATATTTCGTTTCATACCCTATCCTCACCCGTACCCTATAAGTTTTAGGTTCTGTTGAGACAAAAGAGTCGGCGTATGCATTGTCCCCATACTCATCCTTGATCTCATCAGTGAGCTCGCCGAGGAATTCACCAATTGCAGGCATGTATTCACCGTCCCTCGCTGTGAATATCACGCTATCTGTATCGGCATACAAGACTCGCTGCCCAAGAGAATGCAATAGACCCCAAAGTTTGATGCGGGCGTAGGCTGTTGTGAAGCTGGCTACAGGAATGTTTGTAACCCTTGAGGTATCTGTGGCCAATTCAGTGTTGTTGTACTTTATTATGTAAGTATTACCTACATTCACGATTTCCATGACTTCTTTATCGGGTGCGTTGGCATAATCCCAGACTTCGCTATAGCTTTGTGCCAAATGAACGTTACCCTTGCCAGTATTCTGTGCTAAAGCGCTTGCCAGGATTCTTTACAATTTGGGCGCGGTCAAGTTGTATACCTTCGTGGTCGCGGTAACGTTGAATATAGGCAGACTTTTCATCTTCGGTGTCAACTCCTCGCGGATACCCTGATGCCTCAACCTTATCCTTCAAAAATGCGTTTATATACGGTGTGAAAAGGTTGGGTAGCTTCTGAAACCTCCAAACCTCATGTATCTTCAGTATTCTATACCCATGGCGTACGGCTAGGGCCAGCTCAGGACTTGTATATACGCCTCTGATCTTACGCTGGTGGGGTGTATGGTTACAATTACCGTTATTCTCTTCCGCACACTTCACGCACAGGGGAAACATGAGCTTGTGGTCAATGACGACGGGTAAGATCGGCATCCATAATTCGCGTGCGGCGAGCAGCCGAGCACGTCTACGAAAGAGAGCCCAAAGTAGCGATCATTCAAATTTCTTGAAAATTCATTGATGGAGGGCAGGCTAGGACCCACCAATTTCTCAGGAGCACCCACGGGGTACGGGTTGTTCTTCATCACGTATGGGTATAAAGAACAGAAGTCGTAGTAGTGAAGTTTCACGCCCTCCGTAGGTGGAAAGTATAGCTTGAAGGGATTTGTACGTCCACCGAACAAGCTATCACCGCATTTGAGAGGATCCAGTACCATTGAACGCTTGATCGTGTTTATTTCCTCACGGTACACCTCATCTGTCTCCATCCGTGCATCATATTCATGCTCCCACAAGACTTTGTGAGTGAACTGGGACCCTATAAGTTGATCGCGGGTGGGTCCATGCAAGACAGTCGGCAGGAGATCTACCGTGGATATCTCCGGCGATTCCGCACTCAGGACGGGGGCATCCATGCCACCAGCATCCGTTAAAGGAGTACACAGTCTTCACACCAGTGACACGGTTTTCACTTAGTCCATCAACCCAAAAAACACGACCATTAATCTTAATGGGTACTTCACCCGTGTTGCGGGCGTGCTTTATGTATACACCTGTCTGCTGCTGTAGGTGTATGAGCCAGTAAATAGCCTTGTGGCCGTAACTGGGGGTTGTTTCTGTGAATAATGGTTAAGGTGGCTTTAGGCATGAAGTTATTCTTGAACACCGTAAAGCATAGTGAGCGATGGTGGTTGCGACTTGCAGCGGATCGCATTTGAAACGGCCTATGTACATTCTTCTAAAGGCTTGGAAACATACTCTAAGCACGCGCACATCATTCACGCAATAACGTTCACATTCATCAGCTATATTATAAGGATTACGTTCATTAAAACTGTTGTAGTATCGATCAAAGTCTTCACGTTCATCTGCACTCATACAATCATAGTTAAAATAATGTTTGGGTGGAGGTAGCCCAGTAATTAGTCTCGCTAGTGAGGAAGTGTAAGGGAAGTAGCCTTTTGATACTTCAGCTGCTACCCCCATCACCTTGGGTAGCTTTGCTAATTTACAAGGCGTGAATAATAAAGTATCTTTAAATTGCACATTACCTCTTATTTGCATCTGTATAAGTTTGTTTCCTCTTTTCAAGGGATCACCTGTAAATATCTCAGATGACTCGTGCGAGCAGCTCCTTATAAAGGAACTGTGTGTCAAATTTTGCCCCGTTATGGGCAAGAATATACAGTCATTTTTTTGAACTTGTCGGCTAACTTGACAATATAGGACACAAATAGTTTCACAGGGCTCTGGACACCTTAAAAACGTTTGTCCGTTTACCACATTTGTGGCACTCATCACACTCGATCTCCATACACTCATCGCAGATAGTCTGGCTCACAAGTAAATGTGGAATTACCTCTTTGGTTTCAGCGTTCGTGTATGTTTCTATATCGTAGTATACAGTTATACAAGGTTTGTTTTTAGGCTTGCGTCTTTCATATAACATACATGTTTTACGCCATCCGCCTTATATTCTCTGGCATGTAGAACAGTGAATTTCGTCACACTTGTGCTTGAAATTTCCGCTACCATTCAAGGTGTGAAACATGCCACATTCACAGATTCTCATTTTCCTGCACGTGCCAATTGATTTATGGAGATCAAAACAGCTATTGTTGAAAAATGTGCGTCTACACACATTACAGTCCCTCTTCTCAGCTTCAACTACACGGCTTTCACATTTGGGGCTTTTACACTGTTCACATACCATGTGGCAATCTTTACAATGTTTCACTATATCATCTGCAAACTCGAGACACCCCTTACACAAATCATGATGTCGCCCATATTTTCGACTTTTATCATAACTCGCGTAAAGGCACCTTATATTACGGATGGGGAGATACGTTGTACCTGACAGTCCTAAAATAAGTAGGGGTCTTGTACGATCTCTCACACTGCTTTTAAAAACATACACAGTCCTACGACGATCATCCAGGCCAAATACCACTATACGGGCATTCATTTCCTGTTCAACCCTTCTCAGCTCTTCAGGACCCATATTACAGTCAAATTCAAGTTCACAGTCTACAGCTAGTTTACGGGCACGCTCCACGATCGTGGGCAACCAAATATGAACGGCTCTCGTATTTTGTACAGTAAACATACGTGCTAGGACTAATGCTATAAAGCCGCAACCACGATCGACGTTTATATGCCGTCTAAAAATAGCCTGAGAATTGAAGTTAAGAGTGTAAGGTGTGGCACTATGACCCGCAACACGGAATACACGGTCAATATTTACCGTGAAGTTGTCCATATTGAATGCTATACTACTTTGAGCGGCTTGCATTTTACGCGCTAATATATATTCTACGTCTTCAGCTGCCAAATGTCTAAATGGCACTACCACCCAAAAATCATCTACATCGTTATCATCTGAGCCGAAACCGAAGGACAGACTCGTCCTGACTTCACGCTCGTCGCGGTTCTGAAGGGAAACTCTACAATGCGTTCTACAACGCGACGTAGCCCGCGCTCAATTCCATTGCTATACAGGGATCTAGGGTCAACCCTGACTATATACCGATTTCTAGTCAAGACTGGGGTGGGGGCAACGGTACGCACCAACTCAAACGTTATATCATCCTCAACAGAACGAGTCACCGCTGAGGAGGATGGACGAGTGCCTATATTGGACGATGTGGGGATTGTGCCGCAAGATGTTGAGGGCTGGGGGTCTATTACAGCAGACTCTACAGAACGTGTGGGGGCTGTGCAGGAAGTACACGGGTCGAGGAAGCTGATGTAGGGTTGGTAGCGTAAGACGTTCAGGGTTGAGGTTGAGGAAGGAGAAAAATGTACCTGGTGAAGTGGCTAGGTTACCCGGAAAGCTTTAATACCTATATAAAAGCTGATGCAGTCATGAAGCTTAATTAGTATGCAGCATGGCCCCCAACCATTTCTACGTCACGCTTCCAACCTCATCATCCCTGTCTGTACATCCGAACAACACACTAGCCAATTTTGTAACAGAACTCCATGGTCCCATTGAATTGGGTCGTGATTCGTATGAGGTGGGGATATGTGAAATTCAGCTGGATACTGTCTTTTTAAATATTGAATATAAAGATGCCATTTTTACAATTCTTAGAAACTGTGATGAGTGTGCAAAAGCCGGCTGGGTAACTCGGGATGAAACTATACGCTCGGTTGAGGATGTTGTGAGAGACTTAAACATATGTTTAAAAAACTCACACCTTACGAATGATTTAATATACGAATTCGTAAACAGAGGAGGCACTGCACTTACTCTGATGCTAAAATCAAAGGCTAACAGAAATCTTAAAGACGGAAGAGTGTTCAAAATTATAACCGAGGGGCGTTATCAAGCAGCCTTCCAAAGAGACATCTTTCACGAGGCACCGAATGACTTGTCCAACTTAGTGTATCAGCTGAAGATGGAGAAATTGGATGTAAGCTATCAGCCTCCAGACATGTGCTATATTTACAGCAATATAGCGGAACACCAATTTGTTGGGGATACCCAGGCACGACTGCTGCGCGTAGCGCACATTCCCAACCATAGAGGACGGAGCTTGAGTATTACATATGACAGACCCCATTATGTGATTGTCTCAACTACTCTAATAACTAATATCTCAATATATATAAGAAAGATTGAGGGTAAACATTTCCAATTCGGCGACGGGAGCTTAACAGTGAAGCTACACTTTCGGCGCACTGAGTTATAATGTCCAGGAAACCATTCACGGTATACCGAGGGGTGAGATACCAGCGTGGTAGTGGACTTGGTTCCATTTTTTCATCCATACTGCGCACAGCTGTACCACTACTGAAGAGGGGGGGCTAGGTACCTTGGTAAGAAGGCTTTACAAACAGGTTTTAATGCAGCAGAAGAAATGCTCGCGGAAACTAAGCCTAAAGAAGCTCTAAAAAAACATTTAAAACGTACGCGGGATGAAATCATCAAAGATGCGAAGAGGAAACTGCGTGGCGGAGGAAAGAAGAGAATTGATAGGAAGAAGGGGGTACCAACACGTAAAGAAGAGAACTGTTAGGAAGAAGAAGGGGTCACGTGGTATTAAACGTAAAAGGGTGCCAAAAACCTGTGACCGATCATTTTTTTAACTAATATAAACTGAGGATGCTACTCTCACGATTCATATATTGACTGATACTCGTCGGGGGAAGTGGCACTGTTTCTAACTCACCATGGCACGTTTCATTCATCCTTGCAGTTCACAGTGCTGTAAATCGGAGCTATCCTTCTTTGAGATGCCTCCAACTCAAGTTTCTACTGAGCACAGTGACTTTATTACAATTAACCCTTTAAACACAATTAGTTCTCCCAGTGTACCTATAAAATTCGTGATACCCAGTTCAGGCCCTTACTTTTTTGATCCGGGTTGTATGGACATGTATGCTAAACTACGCATAGCTCATTCTGATGGAACGGACTGCAATGATAATTATGTTGCATATCCCGAAACAAACTTTCTGCACACCATATTCAGCCAGTGTGACGTATATTTAAATCAGACTAACATCTCAGCAGGCACGGGGTACTACCACCTACGAGCATATCTGGAAAATGTCCTCAACTTTACAAAAGAAGCGAAGGATACCTTTTTATCCACCGAGGGTATTACCACACTAAAGATGAGGGTAGTATAAAGGATAAATTTAAAAATTCTAAAAAAAATAAATATGAATGTTTTTGACGCCTGCACACGGACTTTACATTCCAGAAGTTGCTTATGAACGGGGTAGATATGAAATTGAAACTTACCCGCACGAGCCCTGAGATCTGTATAAATCTGGGCGCTGACCAAGAAGAAGGCGCGAAACCTGTTGTGATTCACATCATGGAAGCATATTTGCGTATACGCAGAGTGAAACTAAGTTCCGCGAAACATATAGAAATCGAGAAAGAGCTGGTACACACCACAGTGAAATAACCAAGTAACAGGGTACAAATCAAAATGTATACAATTCCCACAGGATTGGCAGCGAAGCAGCTAGAAAAATCGCTCTTGGCGTTCTACCTAAAAGGATATTAATAGGGCTGCAAGACCATGTCCGACAAATGGAAATTATAAAAAGAGTGCATTGAAATTCGAGAATTTTGGGCTTAAAAATATTACTTTATATGTCAATGGCTTCGCACTGGGTGGGGCTTTGAATGTGGATTACTAATCAGATGCCGTATTCCCGCTCTGTGCGAGAGCTTATAGCAGTTTGGCCCATAACACAGGAGCATATGATGAGCTCGGTTTCGGAATAACGCAGAAAAAATTTGTGGAACAGTTTAATATCTACTCATTCGATCTTACGCCTGACTTAACCGCGGGCGTAAATACGCATTTAAACGCCCAGCAGACTGGGACCGTGTCAGTGAGATTGGAGTTCGCTAAAGCTATAGACACGCCTTTAAGTTCACTCGTGTATCTAGAAACACAGGCCCTAATAGAACTGGACCGTTTCCGTAACATAAGCACAGATTTTTTAAATGGATGCAAATACACTCCAGAGAATGATGAAAAGTTACTGTTTCGCGCGTTCCAAATTTATTGGGGTTTTTGCAAAGAATGAAATAATGAAGCCACCTAGCACGAGAAACTGGCACGGGGCCATCGTTAACACCGACATTGCGGGTGGCGAGGGAATTCACTGGTTTGCAATTTATTTTAAAACTAAGGAAAGAATGTATTATTTCGATTCACTCGGGTTCCCCCCATGGCATGACTCGACAATCGTAAATTTTATCGCACAATTAGGTGTGCCTGAGATAATTTGGGCCCCATATCAATTTCAAAGCTTTTACAGCGAAACATGTGGGCTATATTGTATCTTGTTTCTCACACACATGTCGCGCGGGAAGGGACTTATGAATTTTTTAAAATTATTCGATTTGTGTGACACAAATATGAACGATAAATATGTATGCAGACAGATAAAAAAAAAATTCCCACATGTTGCAACCCCCTGTAATTTGTAAGCTCTATATTGTGTAAATCTGTATATACATTTTTAACAATTAAGAATTGGGCGCTGCCCCTTTTTGTACATGTTTAATAAAGGAAAATAATGTTGTGTTTTGTTAATATCCTAAAAATACTTACATAATCTCTTTGACGACAGCGCATTTGTATGAGCGGTTGTGTGCCAATACCATGAAATCTGATTCGCAGCGTGGTCTGGATACGACTTCGTTCGCCACCCTTTCTCCAAAAGTTTTTATAATCCCTACTGACTCCGTTTCGCTCCTGTAAAATAAAGAGAAAATTATTTTTAAAAATGAATGCACTTCTTAAAAGTTTAATGTTTCTAAAAACCTAGTTGTACAAGAAATATAAACGTACCATATATATATATATATATATATATGGAAATAACGATGAAAGATGTAGAGAATAACTGAAAATGCTTTGCAATTATGGCTTCTTTATAAGATAACACCGATTGAAACGTTATATATATATATATGTATATATATATAGGTCGTGAATAAGCCCATGTTATATTATAAACGAGAAAAGAGCCGGTTAAATCAATGAGTATAATTTATCTGGTAGAAAAATCTACCTACTTTAAAAATACTATACGGGTTCAAAACACTAACATTAACTCGTCTGCAAATTCGAGCTTGCTTGGCTGACTGTGATTCAATACTGTAACCTCTGCACTGCTGGGTGGGGTGCTCGGCGAAGCACTCGCTCTCCTTTCTCCGAAAGTGTTTATAACACGCTCTAACTCCGTGGCGGTCCTGTAATTAAAATAATTGTCATAGATTTGATGCGATTAAAAGTGATAGCTAAAATTATTTTTAAAAACGAATGCACTTCTTAAAAGTTCAATATTTCTAAAAACCTAGTTGTACAAGAAATATAAACATACCACATATATTTATATATATATATATATATATATATATATGTGTGTGGGCGTCTCTAATTTGCTCTGGGGAAACGGGTAATTTTCATCTTTAATTTGTCGAGATGCACGTACAATGAACTTTGGTTTAAAATTAAAAACTGTCGAGAGCTGTTATATATATATATATATATATATATATGGGACAGAGACATTAATTAAACATGATTTTTTCAAAACACTTATTGTGACACTACTTCGCATTATCACTGCGCTTTATAAATTAAAACATTGCTAGGTTAGGTTAAGGATATTCTGAAAGCGTAAACATTACAATGAACAGCGCTAAGATTTTAAATTTCTATAAATTGAAAACCGTTATAGTGATGAGGGAGTTAGATTATAATTGAAAATATTTCGCGGTAGTTGGGTGAGAAAATTTCATCTTTAATTTGATGAGAAGCACGTACAATGAACTTTGGTTTAAAAATTAAAAACTATCGAGAGCTGATATGTATATATATAGGGGACACAGACATTAATTTTCAAAGCACTTAATATGACATTACATTGCGCCAACGTAAATTACGATACAATGCAGGGAAACGTGGAAGGTAATCGTTTAGTTAATTTTCTCGAGGATAGCTTTCTTATTCAAAAGGTTGGGGAACCTACGAGGTTGGACAGTATTTTAGATTTAGTAATAACTACGGATGATAGGCTAATTACTGATCTTCAAGTAATAGAACCGTTAAGCAATAGCGATCACAATATGGTAGAGTTTGTCCTCTCAGTAAGGCACTCGAAACCAACTAACTCGACTAAAATTCCTAACTTCCAGCACGCAGACTTTTGTAAATTTCGAAATAAATTGTCACACGTCTATTGGGAAAACGTAATGGGGAACTCCAACGCAAAACTAATGTGTGAATCGTTCGAAACAGTATTTAGGACTATAAATGAGGAATGTGTACCGTACAAAATTAAGCGTGCGAAAGTAAACGACAAGCCCTTGTGGTTTACTTCTAGAGTAGGAGACATTAGAAAGAATAGAGATAGGGCTTACAGGCTACATAAGTGCGATAAAGACAATTTGTGGTTACGAAACAACTACATATCGCTAAGGCGTGAAGCGAAAAGTGTAATAAAAAAATCCAAGCGCGAATATCTCCCTAGCTCGTGATGGTAAAGAAAACCCCAAGCGATTCTTTCAATACGTCAATAATAGAAATCCAGTAAAAAGTGTTTTGGGGCCCTTCAAAAATGTAAACGGAGATCTAGTTTCTAAAAACAAGGAAATGGCTACCTTGCTGCACGATTTTTTTACGTCAATTTTTACTATAGAAAATGTAACGAATATCCCTACGGTCAGAGAGGGAGGGAGGTAATGCGCTATATTGATAAAATGAAAACGCGCAAATCACCGGGGCCGGATTCCATATATCCTATACAACTAAAAGAATTAAAAGATAGCATTATTGTGCCGCTAACAAAGATTTTTAATGTGTCTATTTCTGAGGGGTGCGTACCAGATAATTTCAAGTTAGCAAACGTAACACCTATCTTTAAGGAAGGCGATAAAGGTGCGGCGGGAAATTATAGGCCAATCAGTTTAACGTCTGTTGTAGGTAAGCTACTGGAATCAATAATTAGGGATCGTATAGTCGAACACTTAGAATTGCATAAACTAGTTAGAAAAACGCAGCACGGTTTTAGGCAAAACAAATCTTGCTTAACTAATATTTTAGATTTTTTCCAAAGCGTGGTTGACGTTTACGATAGACATCGGGAGGTTGATGTAATGTATTTAGATTTTCAAAAAGCGTTTGACACCGTGCCGCACAAAAGACTCATTGAAAAAACTAAGGCTCATGGAATCAGGGGTGTAGTAATAAATTGGCTAGAAGAGTGGTTGCGAGGTAGGAAACAGAGGGTGGTCGTTGATGGAGCGGAGTCGTGTTGGGCTAATGTAGCGAGTGGCGTTCCTCAGGGTTCTGTATTGGGCCCCTTGCTTTTTCTTATATATATTAACGATTTAGATGTCGGCCTAGTCAGTACAGTTTCAAAGTTTGCGGATGACACGAAGCTGGGTGGTAGGGCGATTAATGACGAAGATAGAGGTAAAATCCAGGAAGATCTGAATAAAATCGTTGATTGGTCAGTCACATGGCAAATGAGTTTTAACATTGATAAGTGCAAAATTTTGCATATAGGTTCGCGTAACGGTAATTTTGCGTATAGTATGTCAGGGAAAGATTTAACAAGCGTAGAGCAGGAAAAAGATTTAGGAGTTATAGTCACTGGTGATTTAAAAGTAGCGAAACAAAGTACAGCAGCGGTCAATAAGGCGAACAAAGTGTTAGGTTTTATAGCTCGAAATTTTGAGTACAAATCGCGCGATATTATCGTTCCTCTTTATAAATCATTAGTTAGACCCCATTTGGAGTACGCGGTCTAATTTTGGAATCCGCATAGGCGCAAAGATATAGACAAAATCGAAAGAGTTCAAAGACGAGCAACTAAGATGATTCCGTCGCTTAGGTCAAAGTCGTACGAGGATAGGCTTAAGGAGTTAAAACTGACAACACTCGAGACTAGGAGGATAAGGGGTGATCTAATCCAGGTTTTCAAAATTATGAATGGGTTCGATAACGTAGATAGAGATAGCTTTTTCGAAATATCTCAATATAATAGGACTAGAAATAACGGGTGTAAGTTGACGAGTAGAAGGTTCGAGACAGCAGTTGCTGAAAACTTTTTTACGCATAGAATAGTAAATAGCTGGAATAGTTTGCCGGTAGAAGTAATTAGTAGCACGTCTATAAACATGTTTAAAAATCGATTAGACGCTTATGTTGATAGATTGGGTATAGTTTAAGGTAGTAAAATTAAGGCTTTGTGGTGATAGATCCCACAGCTCAACACAAGTGTTGTGGGATATAGGGAGGCAGCATCTTGGGTTAGGGGATACTCTCTGTCCTTACACACCCCATTTAAAGAGATTCCTCTGCCGAGCGGTGCCCCCCATAGTACTGTGAGGTATTGAAAACTCATGATCTTCACTTGCCCCACAAACACCTTTAAATGGGAGACCCAAAATGGGTGCACACACATTTCTACATTACTGTACAGTCTTTACAGCCACACCTACACTTTTCCTCCATATATATATATATTAAAATGTATATGGTTGTAAATTGTTACTTGGTCCGCAATTGATATGGACCGTGACTTATTTTTGGTTGGCAAGGTACTGGTACTGATGGATACCGTAATGAAATTGACTGGATTCCTTGGATCTGATATATTTGCATGTCGGTTATAAATAGATATAGAGTGTAACATATTTGTGGATAGTAGTCTATTATGACTTGATCCTCTGGATCCAGAGATTCTATCTTTAGTTTTAAATCGATAATTAATTAGTTTTAAATCGATAATTAATTAGTTTTAAATTGATAGTTGTTTAGTTTTGCAAAAGTTGGTCGTTGCCAATGTACAGGCAGTTGTTACATAAATTTCTTATGTTCTTGTGGTTCGGAAACCACGTAAAATTGTAGGTCCCCTCCGCCATCACGGAGGACATACACAGTACACAATTACGAACACAGTTAGGTAGACCAGCGATGAGTGGATCCTAGGGTCTTTGTTGGTCTGAAACATTATAACATTATAACATTATAACTTACATTTCAGCGGTTTCTTGAATGAGGGGCTGCCCCACTGTCTAGCAAATTTCCGCGACATTCTGAGATGAGAATAATTCATTCTGTCCTAAGGTGTTGAATAGGAAAAACGTTATTTGCCCGTAAATATCGCTTTCTTCAATGAGGGCAGAGGAGTTACAGATTTCAGACATGGTTTGTATGTACGCTGTTATGAACTGGGAGAGAAACTGGTTCTGAATAACGATACGCCCCATTTATAGGTGGCTAAGTGACCAACCCACAAACGTGATTTAACTTCCTATTGGGTTATGAGTAATGCCTTTCCAACCAATCCGTGAGCAGCGCTCCTTCTTCACGAGCAATGAATGGGAGGAGCCACGAAGGCTAGGGCGTGGTTTAGGCATATGCATATTCAAAAACGAGATCATTCGGGTATCCCTGGACGGTGATTGGAAGACCGTCATCAAATCTGGGTGGAGCATCAGACCCGTATGTTGGTAAAACCAGTTCATTCAAGTATGCCGGAATTTCGCAGTTTTTTTTATTTAGATTTGCTCTCAGAGACACCTGCATATTTCTATTGTGGGACAATGGGGCTTTGTCTCTCATTACTATAATCATATTCGGCGAAAGGTGGGCACTCCTTACGTTCATATTTAGGTCATATGGTCACTTTACAGAATAGGAAAGGAACGTGAAGGCTTAATGTCTTTCTAAAAATATTAACAAATCAATTCAGTTCAGCTTTTCGGAAAACCATTGTTATGCTTTGTTCGAATGGTTAAAAGTAATATATATATATATATATATATATATATATATATATATAATATATATATTATATATATATTAGTGATGTAGCGGATGTCATTTTTTTCACATCCGGGGATGCGGATGCGGATGAGGATGTTTGATTTCAACATCCGCGGATGCGGATGCGGATGCGGATGTCTACATTTTCGTTATTTTTTAGGATATATTCGAGATTTGTTGTGTTTAACGTATATAATAAGTTATTATATAGAGAGAGCTGTAGCTATAATGTAGTATAATTGATTAATTGTACAATAATTGCTGTACTTTTCTCTGAACATATAAAATAATATCAAGCATCTAACTAATATAGAAATCAATCAGTGAATTCGTCTGCAAATAAATTCGTTATATTTTGTTGAGTTTCAGCCACAATTAGAAACCATAATTGTGTTACCAGGATGCGGGACGTGAACCCAACTCAAATGCACCCCACCGACCTCTTTCCCCAACCTCCACCCTTATAGAAAGAGATCTTTAATTAGCTTGATAACTATTTATATTAAGTTTAAAGTTTTATTAGGCATATTTATAAATGAGTAATTAAAATAAAGTAAACTAAGATGTTCATCGTTTAATGTTCAAACTTAATTATAGGAAGGTTATGCTTAAGGAACATTAATTTTTCTGCCTTTTCTGCTGCCAGTCTGTTTCTCTTTTCATCATATATTAATCCAGCACTGCTAAATAATCTCTCGCTTGGTACGTTTGTTGGAGGACAGGCTAAATGTTTCCTTGCAAGTTTACTCAAGTATGGATAGATATTCTTCGTATTTTTCCACCAACTAATAGGATTGTCACATGCAGCCAGGCGTTTTTCTTGGTGATAGCTCTCGATCATTTTTACTACATCTTTTGACATCGCGTAGGTCTCGTCATTGCTGCTTGACTCAAGAAACTGAGAGACAGATTCTGTGATAGATTTGCTTGTTGAAGGTGTTGGTTCTGTCACTGAAACTTTTATTCTTTTGGTGGGTGGCGAAGCGACAGATTCAAGAGATTGAAGCTCTTCAACTGCTTTGCCAAGTGATGATTTAACTCGTTCTAATGTACTAGGTGAAAATAACTTAGCTTTGTAATGTGGATCTAAGTAGGTTGCAAGAGAGCAACTTCATACAAGAACAGCCTCTCGTCTTGTCGCTTGCATCACTTTTGCGCACAATGAACTAGTTCTATTAATATAGTAGAATTTGATAATTTCCGCTTATTAATGACGTTTTATCTCAACGGTCCACATCCGCACGACATCCGCAGTCCAAAGTGCGGATGCGGACGCGGATGCGGATGCGAGAAAATGTGCGGATGTTCCGCGGATGCGGATGCGGATGCGGATGTGACCTACATCACTAATATATATATGTATATATATATATATATGTGTGTGTGTGTGTGTGTGTGTGTGTATTATTTAGCCGTATTCATATATCCTCATTGTATGGAATAATAAACAATGTAATCCTCAACCTTCTAAGCCAACTGACTGTTAAGCCAACTTGCTCTGGCTGATTAATATATGCTTTAATTAAATGATTATTTCTATCTGGCAGCTCAACCCTCTAAGACAGATGACAGAAGAATATATGCTTTAATTAAATTAATTATTGCTATCAGCTTTCTAAGACAGATGACGGAGGAATAATAAACAATGTATTTCCCAGCCTTCTAAGCCAACTGACTGTTAAGCCAACTGGCTCTGGCTGATTAATATATGCTTTAATTAAATGATTATTTCTATCTGGTAGCTCAACCCTCTAAGACAGATGACAGAAGAATATATGCTTTAATTAAATTAATTATTGCTATCAGCTTTCTAAGACAGATGATGGTGGAATAATAAACAATGTATTTCTCAGCCTTCTAAGCCAACTGACTGTTAAGCCAACTGGCTCTCGCTGATTAATAAATTAAATACATGGCGCTATCTGGCAACTCAGCCAACTTGCGGATTAGAGGTCTATAAAAGAGCGGGAGGCGGACGACGGAGTCATATGACCTCGGCTCCCAGCCAAGCAAGGATCTCTGGTCCTTTCTATTTCTGGCCCTTTGGGTGGTGAGGAAACCCCTTCCCTCCCATAGAGGCCTCTTAGGTTAGGTATGCCCCTTTGGGGGGTTCACCTTGGGGGAGAACTCCGCCTCCAAGTTGCATACTCCTCTTTCTCTCTTCCTCTCTTGCTATCTTTTTCTGCTCCTTTGGGGGGTGAGGAAACCCCTTCCTCCCCAAAGAGGTGCCCTTAGGATAGGTATGCCCCTTTGGGGGTTCAGGTTGGGGGAGAACTGCGCCTCCAAGTTGCATGCCCCTTGCAATCCCATTTTGGGGTTGGCAACAAAGATCGGCACTCACTCTCTCTTTTTTTATTTTTTTTGCAACAAAGGGGGGGTGGCACTCTTGCAACATTACGTAATATTTTGCAATTGCATTGCACTCAACCGTTTTGACAGTATACTACTATGACAAATGGATTAAACAGATAAACAGGATATAGGAAGAGGAAGTCACATTTTTAGCTTAACTCGCATATTTTTAGATTTGTTGCTTTTCCTGATTCGCCGAGTTAATTGAAACGGAAATTGAATCATGCATTCTTATATTAAGATATGCATAGGAGCAAAAATTAAGTCTAAAAAAAATTACTAAAAATGTTGAGAAGAATCAGTTACCAATTATTTTGGCAAACAGGAAGCAACTCCAAAATTTATTCCAATGAACAAAAAATAAAAAGAAAAATAACAATATTGCTGAATGCACATTCCTACATGGCGAAATCATGTCGGGTCACATTTTAGTTTTGGTCTATTATAACTATGATTATCCATACATTAATTCCATCATATTATATCATTATGGTTAATTACAATTCTATTGAAGTACATTTGGTTAATATTTGGCTGGACACAGGGGCTAATGAGAAATGAGAGGTTGTGTTTTACTAGCACCATTTTTCATGCTCTTTACGATGGTACTAATCATTTTTTGTGGAAATGCAAGATTATAGACAAAATTACAAGTTACCTTTTTATAGTGAATATTTCCTGGTTTGGCTATAATGTACTTTTTTCATAAAATATTTTTCCTGATTTGGGCTATTTTTTCGCTACTCTGCGACTTAATTAGTTGGTTGGTTTCTGTCCTGTCTATTTTTTTTTTCTAATTGGATTCAGTTTGGTCGTGTTTGTGATAGAATTATGACGTGCTGTTCGTGTGGTTTCTGACTTTGAGAACTTGATTCGTCATGTGCCCTAGATGAAGAGAAATCATTGGATGTTTTTATCAATTACGGCGTTATTCTCTCATCCTTAACTTGCCCGAAATGTGACAGTGAGTGCCTAATACGAAAAGATCAGAAGATATTTAGGTGAAATAACCAATATTAACCTGTTAGGCCAACTGAATGCCCGGTTTGGCCAACTGAATGCCCAGTTAGGCCAACTGAATGCCCGGTTAGGCCAACTGAATGCCCAGTTAGGTCAAATGAATGCCCGGTTAGGTCAACTGTACACCCTTGATGATTGGTTAGGTTAAGTAATGATATTTTCGTTAGTTTAAACGAAAATGACGAAAACGAAAATGACATGGCCTGAAGTTGAAATAAAAATACATTTCTAGGGTATTTTGGTGTGCTCTGTGGTTAGGTTAGGTTGGTTAGGTTAGTTAATTTAGTTAGGTTAGCTAGTTTTTTATCAGAATTACATTTTCCTGGTGTAGTTTTCTCTGCTTTGTTGGAATTTGACACACATTTCTTGTGCAAATGAGTAGAAACACTCCGTATTTTGGAATGGAAAAAAAAAATTGTTTCTATTCATTTGCACGAGAAATGGGTATCAGATTCGAACAAAGCAGAGAAAACTACACTAGAAAAATGTAATTTTGATAAAAAAATGTAGCCCCTGTGTCCAGTCAAATATTTACCATACATTTTCTATGTCATTAATTACATTATTAAGTACATAATATTAGATTACTATCGCTTAAGTAGATCAATTACATTATAAATTTTTATCATCAATTATAGTGTATATGTATATATATATATAATATATATATATATAATATATATACCGGGTGTTTCAAAAGTCCCTCACTAATTTGATTTTCAATTTTCTTTGCAGCTAATCGACCAACGACGTTCATCTTGTGGTAAACTCTTACTCAGTAGTTGAGAATTTTTTTGAGTCTACATTTGAAGTTTTGCTCCGTTTTCTTCTGCCACCATGCTGACTCTAGAGCAGAGGTGTAAAATCGCTGCATGGCAGGAGGTTTTTCAATCTGTGGTCGAAGTGCAGCGACGATTCCGGGCAGTCTACGGACAGCATTATGCACCGGATAGGAACACCATCGTCGCCACCCACCGGAAGTTTATGGAGACCGGATCCGTAAAGGACAAACCACGATCAGGAAGACCTCGAAGTGGGCGGAGTGAGGAGAATGTCGAAACTGTCCGTGAGGCGTTTACTCAGAGTCAAGGAAAGTCCATTCGGCGAGCTGCTGCGGAACTGAACATCAGCGCGACATCTATCCAACGGATTTTGCGGCGTGGTCTCAAGCTGTATCCGTACAAGATCCAGGTGGTTCAGAAGCTGGAACCTCAAGACTACGATTGCCGGGTGGAGATGTGTGAGACACTGCTGCATCACTACGAAAGAGACCCATCGATCCTGGAGCACATGTGGTTCAGCGAAGAAGCTCTCTTCCACCTTTCTGGTCGCGTCAATCGGCACAACACCCGCATCTGGGGAACTCACAATCCTGCGGAGATCCGTGAACATGAAAGGGACACGCCGAAATTGGTCGTCTGGTGTGCCATCTCCTCAGCTGGGTTGATTGGTCCGTTCTTCTTCCGGGATCAAGATGGAAATTCCGTGAACGTCAACGGAGACAATTACCTTCGTATGCTTCAGGAGTTCTGCATCCCCCAACTGTCAGCTGTAGCTGACATGCAAGAAGTCATTTTCCAGCAAGACGGTGCCCCTGCTCATTACTCGCGTGAGGTTCGCTCATTTCTGAATAAGCAGTTCCAGGTTCGGGGGATTGGTCGCCGTGGTCCCATCGAATGGGCTGCTCGCTCGCCTGATCTTACCCCATGCGACTTCTTTTTGTGGGGCTACATTAAGAGCAAAGTGTACGCCACCAAGCCGCGAGTCCTCCCCACACTAGAAGAACGGATCAGGAATGCGTGTGCTTCTGTTACTCCCGAAATGTTGTCCAATGTCGGCCAAGAATGCGTAAAACGGTGGCTCGCTTGTTTCGAAAAAGACGGTGCCCACGTTGAGGTGTACCAGTGACTTTCCAGTAGACTTATGAAGCCAAGTTTGATGCCGCCAAAATTCTCATGAATCGTAGACTCAGCAACCAAATTGTCATTTGGTTCCTCTTGTAATTGCTATTTTAATAAAATTTTAAAAATAATGAGGGACTTTTGAAACACCCTGTATATATATATATATATATATATATATATATATATATATCACGTTATAAATTGGCATTAGGGCGAGAGATTTGTTTTTATTTTAGAAGTTATTTTGCTTCCGCGATGATTAACAGAACTCGAACACTTCGTATCAATGTTTATGAGTTTGCGAGAATTAATTAATTTTAAAGAAAATGAAATGAAAAGAATACATGCAGACGTACATACATGTGAGTATGAATTGAACAACAAATAACTTCCTATGTAAAAATTAATAATTGAATATAAGATCATACAGGAATTATTCATTTATATATATATATATAATATATATACACACAAGGGTAATTCAATAAGTATCCGCACTTTTTATTTTCACAATTTTATTTTCACATAAGGTTATAAACACCACTCCTCAACATAGTCTCCCTGTTTCTCAATACACTTAGTCCAGCGATCTACAAGCTTTCTAACGCCATCATAAAAGAATGTTTTTGGCTGTGTGCGTAGCCAGTCATGCATCGTCTCCTTCAGGTCATCATCGCCTTGGAATCACTGACCTCTCAAAGCATCTTTTAGTGGTCCAAACAGATAAAAATCCGAAGGTGCCAGGTATGAACTGTAGGCTGGATGGTCGAGAACTTCAAATTTAAGTTCTTGAAGGCATTTTCTAGTCTGTGCAGTGGTATGAGGGCGCGCATTGTCGTGCAACAGAATAACACCTTCCGACAATCTCCCTCTCCGTTTTGTGCGAATTGCTTGCTTTAACTCATTCCGAAGCATGTCAGAATACGATGCACTTTTTACTGTAGTTCCACGCTCTAGATAATGTTCAAGGATAGGGCCTCGTGTATCCCAAAACAGTGTTAGCATAAATTTACCTGCTGACGGCTGCGCTTTGAACTTCCTTGCAACGGGAGATGTTGAATGCTTCCATTGCATGCTCTGTCGTTTGCTTTCTGGTTCATAGTGATGGATCCAGGTTTCATCTCGTGATAATGCGCTCCATAAAGTTTTCACCTTCATTATGATACCGCGTCAAAAGACTAGAACAGACGTCCATACGATTACGCTTGAGCTCTTCTGTCAACTGTTTGGGCACCCATCTTGCACAAACTTTGTGAAAGCCAAGAATGTCATGAACTATCGAATAGGCTGGCCCTTGACTGATGTCTAATGAAGATGCAATTTCTTTTATTGTTGATCTTCTGTCATCGAAAATCATGGCTCTGGCTTCTTCCTGCTTGTCAGCACTGGTTGATGTTGATGGTCGTCCTGAGCGCTGAGCATCTGTCACACATGTCCGACCTTCCTTGAACATTTGAATCCACTCGTACAAACTTCGCCGTGGTAACGCATTATTCCCATACTGAGCACATAAACGCGTGTGACTTTCAGCTCCTTTCACACCTTCTGCCCACAAAAAACGAACCACGGATCTCTGTTCTTCCAGAGTACAAATTAAAAGCGGCGCAGCCATGCTGACTACTCGTACGATATGTGACAGCTACGAGTAGCCTAAATAAGCCTCTACTGTGGCTAGCCTAAATAAGCCTGTAGATCTCAGTTTGGCTCGTTATTACGAGTATATATTATATATACTATCATACATTATCACTAAAATAAAAAGTGCGGATACTTATTGAAGTACCCTCGTGTGTGTGTGTATATATATATATATATATATATATATATATATATATATATATATATATATATCAGTGGCGACTCGTGACATTTTTGTTCAGGCATGCAATGTTATGGAATGGAAGAAAAACATCCGCCTAACCCTCTTGCCCAAACTTTGCATATTGTTTACATAGAACTTAGCAAGTTAAAGGTGTTTTACAAACTTTTGGGGACCTCTTTGAAGGAAAGTTCATTTAATGTTAGGCTTAAATATGCGAACAAAAAATTAGACATATTTATATATAGTAGTTACCGAATTGATCTAAAGAAAAAGATACAAATTTAAAATTTACCTTAAATAATTGTGAAGCATTATTTGAATTGAAATTCTGCTCTCCTAGTTTTCCTGCAAAATTCTTCGATGACCAAATTGTAAAAGTACTCTCGATTCTCCATAAGCTTCTTGAGGAAATTTTTTTCAATTGAAATTAAGGCAAGATTAGATAGCCTTTCTTCACTTTGGGAACTCCGTAAATAACTTTTAATTCTTTTAAGCGCAGAAAATGATCGCTCAACACTTGCTGTCGATATTGGTATAGTTAGAATCAAATTCGTCAATTTATATATTTCCTTAAGACCTTTGTGCATTTCGCTTTCCAGTAGATATTTTAGGAGCTCAGCAACATTCTTTTTGGCAAAAGATTTGTGCGAATATAAAACACACAATTCAGAACGGAGACGAGGAAACAAAAAATGAATTGTAGCTTCTTTTCAAAGATTCAAAAGCTCTCTCTGGGAAAGTAACATCATAGAACTCAAATTTTTTGCAATCTAAAAGCTCAATGAATTCCAATTTTTTCATTGAACTGAAACGCTCTTTCATTTGAAGAAGTATATTATCGAATATTTCATGAAATAGTTGACTATACTTCTCTTGTGGAGAAAGACTCTGTTTCCTTTTACATACAGGTTCACCACATCTTTCTGTTATCAAGTCCCACATATCTGCAAATTTTGTATCTCTTATTTGTTTGATTTTTTTCATAGTGCTTTCAACGGTGATTGAGCTATACACAATACCCATAGATTTAGTTTGCAGCACATTAAATAGATATTCAGTAAAATGAAAAATTGAAGAAAATACTTCTAATAAAAAATTAAAATCGAAAGTATCGATACCAGCAAGCAATCCGCGTGCACTATTTTTTGTTTTTTCATCAAATTTCTTTGGGTTTTCAAGAATGCTTTTTAAAAGATCTATTATATCTTCTTTATTTTCCTTAACTCTTTCAACTAGACGAGATGAATAGTTCCACCGCGTTGGAGCCAGTTTAGGGAAACGCTTTCCAACAACTTTGTCAAGCATTGAAATTCGCTTAGTTGAACTGCTGAAAAATGATGACAAACTTCCTAATACTGAAAAAAAATTATTACATTCGGAAATTTCAGCGACAGCTTGGGATAAAACAAGGTTAAGTTTATGGGCGTAGCAGTGAAGAAAAATAGCCTCTGGTACAGTTTCTCTAATCTTTGTTTGTACTCCATTAAGATCGCTCCCCATAACAGCAGCACCGTCGTAGGTTTGAGCAACTAATTTTTTCAAACAGCCCAGTTCACCTAGTTGCCTTATAGATAAATCAGAAATCGCTCCTGCACTTCTATCATTGCTGACGTCATTGAATTTTATAAATCGTTCACAAATCTCTCCATGTTTATTAACATAACGAACAACAGTAGAGAGTTGAGAAAAACAGCTGACATCAGATGTTTCATCTAATAAAATCGCCACATACATGCAGTCGATAAGCTCACGTTTTATTTGTTCTAACATAACTGCACTAATAGATTGAATTATGTCATTCTGAATAGCAGATGATGTTCCCTTAAAAACAGTCGCAGTTTTTAAATGGTTTTGAAGCTTTTCATCGAATTCTCCCATACAAAATACCAATTCAATATAGTTACCCCTATTGTCAGCGTTTTCTTCTTCATTGTGACCGCGAAATGCTAATTCTTGCATACCTAAAAAACATGTTATCCTAATCAAACGTTTCAAAATTTCTCGATTCTTATTAACTTCTTCGTTATGTCTGGAAATGGCAACTGATTTCTGCTTGTCGAGTATTAAATCAATTCTTTCTGACTTTCCAAATGTTTTAAGATCAACAAATGCATTTATGTGAGCAAGAGATTTTTCATGGCGAGAAATTGCAGTATGTAAATTGTTTAAATCGTCGTATCCACGACTAACAGAATTCCACACACAGTTATCTCTTGAAAATAGGAAACACGACCAACAGTACAATTTGTTATTTGAAATATTTCCACATAACCAGGGAACATCATCATACAGCTTATGATTAAATTTCCTAGTGAAGCCTTTATTTTCTTTGCTTAAATTCAAATGTGGAATCGGTCTGCCATTATTCAATATGCGCTTTTTCTCATCAAAAGAGAGTGAGTAAAATCTTCTAGTCTTCAATTGATTAAACACATCGTCAGTCATTATGGGCACTACAATGCTATAATTTATTTAACTGATTATCCAAAATAATTAAAGCACAAAAGGGAACACCGAACACAAGTGGATGCTTGCGGCGGTGGTACTGGAAAGAAGCCTTGTCAGAATTGCCAGATGTTACTTTTTGGTGAATGCACCTATAAAACTGAATGCATGCCGTATTATTTTCATTAATTAAAAAAAATCAGAACAAAGCTTTTTAATTATTTTTAGTAAAAATATTAAGTAAATTTTCTAAGCATATTTTAAAACATATTGCCTTTAGAATTTAGCTATGAGGCTCAAAAAAAATATCTTATGGATAGTGAGAAGTCTCCTTAAAAAATTGCCCAAGGCAAGGCGGTGTAAACAAAATCATGTCTTATTTCACTAGACAATTAAGAACATTTTTCTGTACCCAGACTGAATTAGTGAATGCTTTAGCTACAAGTATTTCGATCTGTGTACAGAAAAATGTTCTTAATTGTCTAATGAAATAAGACATAATTTTGTTTACACCGCCCAATAGCCAGTACATGCGTGATTGAAGCATTAGACTATTTTTAGTTTCTGAAAATTATTTTTGTCAATTATAATCCTTACTTAGATCTGAAAAGAGAACATATTTAACACATGCATTGCATGCGTTGCATTCATTAAGAAATCGCCACTGATATATATATTGTTATGTTCCCACTTCTATTATGTCTTCCTCAATTAACTTATTTTATGACTATGCTTCTTGTTTCTCCTTTTAGCGCATTGTGAGGTATTCCTATTTTACAGATACTGCAGACTCTTTAAATGCACATTTTACTTCAATAGCGGATAAGCTTCGCGCACAATTAATAAATAATGATCACTCACCTCTAGAATATATGCCACCCAGCCCACTAAATTCATTTTCTTTTGTTCCTGCTACCTCTACTGAGGTCCAGAATATTATTGGTAAATTAAAAAATACAAAAAATAACATTCATAACATTCCTGTACCTATATTGAAACTTGTTAAAGATAAGATATCTGTAACTTTGGCTAAAATTATCAATCAAAGTATTCCCAAAGGGATATTCCCGTCAATGCTAAAAACTGGTTGTATAACATCCCTTTTTAAAGGTGATCCTACACTAGCAACAAATTACAGGCCGGTGTGTTCATCATCTGTGTTCAGCAAAGTTTTTGAAAAAATTGTAAGAAGTAGAATGCAGCGTTATTTAGAATCCTACAATTTATTATCTCCAAATCAATATGGCTTCCGTAATAATAAAACAACGGAAATGGTTATTTTAAATCTTATGGAAAATGTAAATATAGCTAAGGAGAACAAAGAAATAATGATATCAATATTTATGGATTTGAGTAAGGCGTTTGATGTAATAGACCATAATATTCTACTTAATAAATTATATTGTTACGGCTTTAGAGGAGCAATCAGTGATTGGTTTAAAAGTTATTTGTCCAATAGATATCATTTTGTATCAGTAAATAAGGTTTGCTCAACTAAAGCGCTTGTCAAACATGGTGTGCCACAGGGCTCAGTTCTGGGTCCACTGTTATTTTTATTATATATAAATGACCTTCCACGTTCATCTGATATACTGAACTTCATAATGTTTGCAGATGATACAACTGTCTCTTTTTCTTGCAAAGATGTTAATACAGCTAAGAATATATTTAATTCAGAATTCATCAGTGTAATGAAATGGTTGACCACCAATAAACTCTTCCTAAATACCAGTAAAACAAATTTCATGATTTTTACTAATAAAAGAAATGAATAGCTTGATGAACTTAATGTTAATGAAATCGCCATAAAGGAGTGTACTGTAACAAAATTTCTTGGTGTAATGCTAGATAAGAATTTGCAATGGAGTGATCATGTAAATTATATCGCGAAAAAGATTTCAAGGAGTGTTGCTATAATGTTTAAACTTAGAAATGTAGTCCCTAAACAAGCTTTATTGACTCTTTATCATACTCTTGTTCTTCCTTATATAACATACTGCACTAGGGTGTCAATTTTGGGGGTGAAATGACTAAATTGAAAATCATGTGATTTAGTAGCAATTTAATGTAATCATTTGGCATACAAAATAATATCCTTGCTTCAAAAACAATAAAAAATAACTCTTACCTACATCAATTTTAATTCAAAAATTCCATTTTTTCGTAAATTCGTAACAAAATAACAAATGTGCGCAAACATCCTATCAACATTTAAAGTGGCAATAAGATATCATTCAGAGTCTTTATTTGAAAGAAACCAATGCAGTCATGTCCTTTTTGCTGCGGTTCCTTGACATCAGCATTCGACTTGCTACTTGCGCTTTGATGTAGCCTTCTCGCCTCTCGTGACTGTAAACTTCACTAGCTGCTTCTGTGACCATTTTCACACATCTCTCCACACTCTGAGTGTGAGAAGGCCACTTTGGCACTTGCATTGGAGCCTCTTTAATTGTGTTAAATCTTTGTTTGTTATACATGTTGTCAGTGGTGGCTCCAAAACTTCCGAACTCAAGTTAACTAATTCTGACAATTTCGTGGCATTGACGTTTATCGGAGGTACCTTCCTTGTCTGAACAGAGCAGTCTCCCAGCTGGTCTCATCTAGTGATGTTCCTCTAAGCTTTAGAATGATTTCCACAGCCTCAGTTCGCTCTTTGATACATTGGCTGCAGAGTATTGCTTGCAAAACTGCCTCTTGCCTAGTATACCAAGCAGACCTTCTCACCACAGGTAACACGATGTCCACCACTACTTTCCTTTGGGTTTTCAGTAGCTGTAATTGAAACAAGATGTGGTTGGGCCCCTCCATCCACATTGGATTAAGTTTTACATTGAACCAGTGAGGAAGATAAAACCCAATAATAAATTCAACAATCAACATCAAATTCTGTAGCATTTTGCCCTTCAGTGCATGTTTGGAAACCCACATCCTGCAGAAACGAATCGCTGCAGTTAACCAACGACTGTGACTTACGGGTCCAATCTCCAAGAGAGCCAGATTTTGAGGCAACTCCCCTGATCTGATTGCTTGAACAATACGATAAGCGTAAGATTGATCCGTGCTAAGGTCTTTGATAACTTCTTCAGACAACACTGTAAGGGGAGGGCCTACTTCGACCTTTGGAAATTTTGTATTTATTTCTAATTCCGTTTGCTTCATCTAGCATGTTGCCAAGGGTGCCTAACCACTTGTTGTTGCTCTTTGTAGGACCATCAAGTTCCTGGATGAGACGACGAAGAGGTAGTTCCCCTGTGTGCAAATCACATACAATCCAAACAAGCCTTCTTCCAAGTTTTTTCTCTAAATGCGTCATAACACCGCCCTGCCATCCAGTGTTCACCGCAGTTGAGTCTCCACCAACGGCCTGCAGTGAACTGTCAAGTCTTCTTTCTTGAAGCCAACATATTATTTGATCAGCAATTGCCTCTGCATGTTTCTTAGCTTCTACTTCTGCTTCAAGAACAAAGTGAAACAAATAGCGGCCACCAGGTTCGGGACACACAGAGTAGTGTTCTTCTTTGATGAGACCGGGAAACTTTCTGTCCATTCCCTCTACCTCTAGGAGAACTTTTGTGTCATCTCTTCTTCCATCAAACAAAAGGCAAGAGAGACCTTCCTCCTTCAAATCTTTTTCATGCTGATCAGATATTTCCTTCATTATTTTTTCTTGTGCTCTTCTTATCTTATGATCTATCACTAAGGATGTATCCTCTCGGCTGATGAGGCCTGCATCTATCCAAGCGGCAGTGGCAATCTCTGCAGTCTCTCGTAGCCCCGTATGGTGGCGAATACTGGCAAGGGCAATGTTTGAGATGTCTTTAGTGTTGTATTTCATTCTCTTCGGCGAAGGTTCAGATGGCATTTTGGAGCTATCATCTGATGTTGCTTCTTTCTGTTCATCTGAAGAGCTTTCAAAGAAGTGAGAAACCTCTTGATAGAGCTCTTCATCTCTTTGGGTGGCTTCTTCACTTTTCTTTTTCTTCCCTCTCTCGGATTTTCTCTTTTTTTCTTAGCAATAACAATCTGTTTTTTGGTTTCTGAATAATCTGTCGAACCAATCTGCATACTTTCTTGGCCTCCTGCCTTTGTTCTCTGCGCCTTTATGAAAGCCAGCTCCAAAACAGGGATCTTCTTCTCACGAGGACAGCGACAATCAATGTGAGGGTGAGATTCTCTTCTGCATGAGGGAGAACAATTGGCTTCAGAACACAACTCTATGGGACGCTGGCAGTTAAAAATGTCAAGAAGAGTATCAAGTGTGTGCAGAAATTTATTTTTCTTTGCTAGTTTTCCTTTACCTAGTGATGTCTCAACTGCTTTGTGCCACAGCTTTGTTAATTTTAGCTCAATAGTTCTATACTGATTGAGTACAGGTGGTTTGAATAACACATTAGCTTTTTTCCACTGATGCAGAAGAGGGGGAATCATGTCCTCATGAGCTCTTTCTCTGTGTAGTTCCTTCTATCCTTTATATTTTGTTCAAAAAGGAGTAACCCTAGTCTCAGCATGTCTCGCACTGTTGGTAGTTCTGATACGGGAAGCTCTTTGCCTGTACCGACTAACAGGCTCAAGTGGCATGACGACTGACCTCTTGTCTTCAATTTTGGCATCTTAGGAATATCTGACAAGAAAGAAAAACATTTAAGTATTTTATATCAATTACGATGTTTCAAAGTTTAGTCATTCGATGTTCTAAAATTCAATAAAAAAATATTTAATGGGATTACAACATAATTAGACACAAGAATATGATAATAATAAATAATTGTAATAATCAATAATCCATACTTACAGTTAAACTGTAGTATTCGTCTAGTAGAATAACTATGAAGTAGGTACAAGAGCAATAACAGCAAACCACCGTCTATGACATCTAAGAGGCAACTGAGGACTGAGAGTGAGGGACAGTTCTATTCATGTTGTGACTTGTACATTGTACAACAACTATATGACCTTGAAAACACTCCATATGCGATCAGTGGGATAATTCTGTGACAGATGAATAGTTAATCAATTTATGTCCTATTATTTAGTAAAAGAGTCAATTTCTGAAACTTTAAGGTAAAATTGATGTAGGTAAGGGTTATGTTATTTCATTTTGGTTGGCCAATTTCAAGTTTTGACACGAAAAGACTATATTTTCACTACCAAAATTGATTTGAAAAAAGTTGACAAAATTGACACACCCTAATACTGCACCCTTGTTTGGGGAAATTCCGCTAACAACGCATTAAATGGTATCTTTGTCATCCAAAAACGAGCAATCTCATCTCAAAAACTACACATTTTCATTGGATTGAAACTATGGAATGACTTGCATACCGATATAAAAAATATTGTGAATGTAAATTTGTTTAAAACCAAGTTGAAATCCCGGTTAATAATGGCATACTAACAAAAATGTAGGATTAATGTCCACTAATATTGTTTAATATTATCCATTAATATTGTTTAATATTGTAATACATGTTTTAACTATTAATAATACTTATTTACATACTTATTTATTTATTATTATTAATTTATAACAACTAGCTGCTTATTTTTAATAAGAGCCCAGTAAAGCCTAAAGCTTAAGGGCCAAATTAAATAAAATAAATAGTCGAGCTTCACAATTATTCATGTCATTGTAAATTGAAAAAAAATTATTTATTTTATTATTATTAATAAAGGTTATTCTATTCTGTTCTAAAGGTTAAGGTTCCCTTTAAGGGCTTCCATATTTGGGCTATAAAGTTTATGTTTACATTTACCTTCAACCCTCTAACAGAGAAATTTGTTTCGTCTCTTAAGCGAAAAACAACGTTAATTTGGTTTCTCCGTACCCTCTATTAGAGGTGAATAAAACAACTTATTAAAAAAAAAAAATCTATTATGTTAATGAGTTGTAATGTAGGAGGAGATTCTAGACACCAATCGACTAGGTAAGCACTCCGGGGGGACGTTAGACAGATGATAGGGAGTGCTGGAACTCCCGTTTCTCCTGTCACTGTCCTCCTTAGCTGATCTTTTTCCGTGTCTCATCTACCCTGTGAGCAGTCTGGCATGCTCTCAAACACACATTTCTCTCCCTATTCCTCACTACATACACATGCATCTTACACACTACATAATCCTTTCAAAATTTAAAAAGAAAAATGGTATTAACTTCAAGAGTCTCGGAGTCCCCTGAGAATGGAACCATAAATGTCCCCACTTCTGGCTCCCCTCCCCCTGCCGATACCGGGAGCGCAGACCCTGGTAGCGGGGTTGGATCGACTACCGCCCATTTGAGATGTTCTGGACCGCTGTCTGATTCACTTTTATTAAACTTCTGCAACATTCATGGCCTTTTCTCAAATTCTCAATCTATTGAACACCACCTCTCCTCCTCTAAACTTCATCTTCTTTTCCTCACTGAAACTCATGTTTCTGCGACGACTGACAGCAACCCCTTTTCTGTACCCTCTTACTTTCTCCATACTCAATTTCACTCCAAAGGTGGATGTTGCGTACTGTATATGTACGCAATGGACCTAACTTGTTCTGGTATTCCCGAACTCGAATCTTCCGAATTCTATACCTTCTGGCTACGAATTACGTGCAAATCTCAAACTAAATACAGCTGAGCTGTTTACCTTCCTCCTAATTCTACTGACTGTCCAAAATTCTTTGACTGCCTCACTTCCAAAGTGGAATACATTCTTTCCCGCTCTCCCTTTGCTAAAATCTCCATTTTAGGAGATTTCAATTTCATCACCACCTTTGGCTTTCCTCCCATTTCACTGACATCACTGGTGAACTAGCTTACAACTTTTCTATCCTAAATGACCTAGAGCAAATTGTACAGCACCCTACTAGTATCCTCGATCGCCTTGGAGATAGGCCCAACATTCTGGATTTATTTCTTACCTCTCATCCTCCTTACTCTGTCAAACGTTTTCTCCGTTGGGCTCCTCCGATCACAATCTTATGAGTTTCCTGTCCTATCGCTCCACTTCGGTCTTTGGATCCTCCCAAGAGGAGGCACCTTTGGCACTTCGGGCACCGCTGATTGGGAGGCCCTTAGGCAGTACGTCTCTGATTTTCCATGGAATGATTACTGCTTTCGTGGCCAGGGCCCTTCTGGGTGTGCTGAGCGCATCACAGGGGTGGTTCTCTCGGACATTGAGGCGTACATTCCATAGTCTATTCCTACTGCTAATGCAAAATAACCTTGATTTAACGTTACTTGTTCCAATGCTATCCACAACAGAGAGGAGGTTTTCGGAAGGTACCGTTGCCATCCAACTCCTGACTCTCACTCAACTTATATTTCTACCCGGAATCGTGCAAAATCTGTTCTTCGACTCGCCAAAAATTCCTTCATCCGACAAAAATGTGAAAATATATCCAATTCTAATTCTTCTCGCTCTTTCTGGCACCTAGCTAAGAACGTCTTCAACAACGTTACTTCCTCTTCTTTCCCTCCTCTTTTCCATTCCGACAGCACAGCTGCCATCTATTCTCCTGATAAAGCTGAAATCTTCGCTCAAACTTTCGCTTCCAACTCAACAATGGACGATTCTGGTGTTGTTCCTCCATTTCCTCCCCCCTCTGACTTTATTTTGTCTGAAATTAGAATCTCTTCTAAAGATGTTTTTTCTGCTCTATCTGGGCTCAACTCTGGGAAGGCGTATGGTCCTGATGGTGTTCCTCCTGTTGTTCTTAAGAATTGTGCTTCTGTGCTGACACCCTGCCTAGGCGAACTCTTTCGTCTTTGTCTCCCATCTGGTACTTTTCCTTCCTGCTGGAAGTTCGCTTTCATTCAACCTGTCCCAAAGAAGGTTGACCACTCTCAACCCTCCAACTATCGTTCAACTGCTTTGATTTCTTGCCTTTCCAAAGTTTATGAATCTATCCTTAATAGGAAGATTCTTAAACACCTTTCTTCTCACAATCTTCTTTCAGATCGTCAGTATGGATTCTGCAAGAGACGCTCTACTGGCGATCTTCTTGCATATCTCTCTGACTCTTGGTCATCCTCCTTTCGGGATTTCGGTGAAACTTTTGCTATTGCGCTAGATATATCAAAAGCTTTTGATAGAGTCTGGCACAAATCTTTAAATTAGAAACTGCCCTCCTTCGCTTTCTATCCTTCGATCTGTGCCTTCATCTCTAATTTCTTTTCTGGCCGATTAATAGCTGCAGTTGTAGATAGCCACTGTTCTTCTCCTAAAGCTATTAGCAGTAGTGTTCCTCAGGGTTCTGTCCTGTAACCCACTCTTTTCCTTTTATTTATTAATGATCTTTTAATTCACACTTCCTGTCCTATTCACTGATATGCCGATGATTTCACTCTTCACTTCTCTCTCCGCTTCCCAGAGTGTCCCTCACAGCAGTCACTTCATGATTCGCGTAGGACGGCTATGAGACACCTGATCTCTGATCTTTCTGCTATATCTAATTGGGGCAGAGAAAACCTTGTGGCTTTCAATGCCTCAAAAACTCAGTTCCTACATCTGTCTACTCGTCACATTCTTCTTCACAACTATCCCCTTACCTTCAACAACACACAACTCAATCCTTCCTCTTCTCTTAACGTTCTTGGTGTTTCCTTTTCTCGTGATCTTTCCTGGAAAAATCACATATACTTTCTTTCTAAAACAGCTTCTAAGAGGTTAGGTGTGCTGTACCGCCTCCGCAGTTTCTTCACCGCAACTCAGTTGCTGTCTCTGTACAGGGGTCTTGTTCGCCCCTGTATGGAGTATGCTTCTCATGTGTGGGGGTAACTCATCCCACACAACCGTACTTGTCCGTGTGGAATCAAAGGCTTTTCGTCTCATCATCCCTGCCTTTTACTGATTGTCTTCAATCTCTCTCTCTTCGCCGCAATGTTGCCTCACTCTCTCTTTACTATCGCTATTATAACGGACATTGCTATTCTGAACTCTCTAAATGCATGCCTCATCAGTAGTATGACCTCAAAATGTTAGAGTGCAATTGCAATGCAATGTTGATCATATGAGTGCCAGTGCCACCCCTTGTTACAAGGTGCCAACCACCCCCAAGGGTGCCACAAAAAAAGGAAGCAAGGGGGAATCCCACCCAAACCTAACATAAGAGAGAGGAGAGAGAAGAGAAGATGTTCTTGCTGGATGGTCGCATCGCTTAATGAACGCTCTTGACCTCAGCACTTGGCTTAGAAGGTGTAAATCCGCCAACTAAATTAAACCGCCAGTTGGCATAGAAGGCACTGCCGACTGACTTAAGCAGCCAGTTGACATAGAAGGCATTTGGTGTGTTTATATATACAGTATAACGAAGCACACATGTATCGTTTCTATATTCCCATCAACCCAGTTATTCCTTAATATCGTTTTATATATATATATATATATATATATATATATATATATATACCCAGAAAGCACTTCTTTCAATCGTTTATTAGATAAAAAAAAATAAGTACACCATTCTGTTTATTTAGACGAATTACTGAAAATAATTTAACATACATGAAATATATAGGAAATAAATATACAATAAAAAATAGTTCAGAAGAAATCTATAAATCTATACAGCAAAAATACACACATTAAACGAAGGATGTGTGTGTGTGTATATATATATATAATATATATATATATATATATATATATACAAGCGTTCTTTACGTTAATTATACTGCGTGTTTGCAGTTTAAATGTATATAATGTACGGCATGCGGGGGTGCCCCCTTGGGGCATTGGTTTCTGCGCGTATGTAGAAGAATTACGGCATTTGATTGAGTGAGGCCCATGGTGTAATGGTTATCATATCTGACCGGCAATCGGAAGATCCCGGGTTCGATTCCAGGGTGGTTACCTCATTTTTTCATTTGTTTCGTTCTCTCTCTCTCATCTTGCGCGGAATATTCTCCTATACAAGCGTCATTCTTTACATACAGGGTGTACATAAAGTCAGGATCTATTTTTGTGAAGCACTTGGAAATTATATGGAATTCAATCATAAAATGATAAAGTGGTAACATTTATTAAATAATTAAGAGTAGGATTCGACGTGACGCCCATCAGTATCCCTGCACAGCTCAAATCGTTCCGCAGCATTTCTAAACACATTCTGGAGCATTCGCGGGGTTATGTTATCTGCAGCAGTTCGTATACGTGTACGTGAGTTTTCAAGACTCGTAATCTTCGTCTGATAGACGTGCGATTTGATAAAGCCCCATGCAAAGAAATCTAAAGGGGTTAAATCTGGTGATCTCGCTGTGCAGGGATACTGATGGGCGTCACGTCGAATCCTACTCTTAATTATTTAATAAATGTTACCACTTTATCATTTTATGATTGAATTCCATATAATTTCCAAGTGCTTCACAAAATTAGATCCTGACCTTATGTACACCCTGTATATATATATATATATATATATATATATATATATGTATGTGTGTGTGTGTGTGTGTGTGTGTGTGTGTGGTGTATATATATATATACAGTATATATGTGTATATATATAAAATATATTCTTAAATAATAATATTAGTATAGGAGAAATCTATATACATATTTAATATATGTACGAGCAAATACACACTTATATATAAACAAAAAATAATAATAGTACAGGAGAAGTCTATATACACATTTAATATATGTACGAACAAATACACACTTATATATATATGAACTTCAAAATAATATATATCAAAATACAAGCGCTTTATGTTCAACTACGCTTAATTAAAATACTAAATTCGCATGTGATCGAGTCTACAGTTACATCATAGTTGCTTTGTACAATAAATACGATTTAACATTATTTCACCACTCAAGGTATGCGGATGCCTATACTCGATGTAAAGGGCCTTCAATTCGCTCAATACTATTTTTGTGCCCATTTTATAATTGGTTGGCAAGTTATCACTCTCTTTAAACACAGTCAAAAGCACGCACAAAGAAGGCATCGTTCGCCACAAAGTCATTATTAAATTCAAATTTAAAAACACTCCTTTCCAATCGAGGGTTTATTCTTTCCAATCCGAGCTTTTCAACCGTGAACTCTTCTTCACAACGCATATCGGTAGTTGAAATAATCTTCCAAGTCGTGGCGACAGCTGCTCGTTATATAAAGAAAGAGCTCTTCAGGGTGAACAGTGTAGGTGAGCTCAGCTCTGTACCGCTCAAGTCCTTTGTACCAAAGTTCAAGATATTTCGAAGAGTCTATACCTTTTAAATACGCATCCAGTTCCAGACCATTCTCGCCTTGTTCAGTCCTACACTCGGTAAACCCGTCGAACAGAGCGGTGTATGCGTATTCAAGAACCGTGTCAAAATAAAGCATGTCGGCGACACGTGCGTCTAATATAGGCTTTAGCTTGCGGAAACCGACGATTTCAAACATTCTGTCGAGGATGAAACGGTTTCGCGTGGGGACAAGGACGTTATTGTCAGACGCATTCTTCTACATCAGCCGTATTTCAATGCATGGATGCTCGCGATTTATACATAACGTACAAATAATGGCATATGAGGGTACATCACTAATCTGTTCTCTTCTTGTGACCTACACCTGCAGATATTTTATAACGATCCTTCCCCCACTTCTCAACTATCACGAAGATTCTATTAATCTCCTCAACACTTAAATAAATAACATTCCGTTTACCAGAGTTTGTCTACAAGTCGTTTCAAGTACATAGTTAACGACGCCGGTTTTACCCCTGAACACACGCAATGATTTCGTCACGGACACATCGTATACGGCATTGAGAATGCTGCTCAACGGAAGCTCCATCGTTTTCTATTGTGAGGAGTGCACGTTCAGTCGGGTCAAGCTCTGAGGTGACTATGAGCAGCCGGTGCGCGGTTTGGCACGGTGAGAGGTGTGGGGGAACGAGTCACACGGGCGTGTCGTACCATGCGTTAATGATTCGTGTACGGGTTTGTTCCAGCATGAAAGAGTCATGTGAATACTTGTATCCCATTATGCCGGACAATCAGAATTTTTCTGATACATGAAATAACGGCTGTAATCCCATTCCCCGGGATGCGCACCAGACATCTTCTTCAGGAATATTCAACATTGTATTTTCTCGAACTACCCACATTTTATTAACACTCTGGCGCACATGTGCCCATATTTGTCCTTTTCGCTTAGCAAGCGATACTCGTCACTAAACTCTATTAAAACGTCGCACAGGCCTTTAGCCACAACCTCACTACGAACCTCGTCATGATATATGTACACGTACATGAATGTAATGATAAAAATATTTCAGATTGTTCATGATGACAAGATTTATATTTTCAGCCGCAGGGTATGCGTACTCGGTATGATGTAGCATGACATAATACCGCAAGACTCTACCCATACCTGTTGCTTCTCTTCTGCACGTGTTGTTTCTTTCACTTCACGGTATATGTACGCCTTTACGCAGTTTAGTCCTACGACGTAGTCCATTGCATCGTTTGTGCCACGAAATCCGGCAATGGTCTCGCCACACTATCCATAGAGTATTTAAACCTCCTGCTCCTCACGCTTCGCACGGTTCAATGTAGCCTTAAAAGCCTCAAAGGAGGGAAGACTAGGGATTCTTTCAGTATTCACCACATCAGTAGACTTTATCGAATACCACTTGCGACAATTCTTCAAAATATACGTCTGAGATCCAGGCCTTACTTCGGTCAACTGAGCACGCACGGGTAGAGATATACTCAGGTAGTAGCAGGAGTCACGTGACCCTTTGATTGATCATACAGTGGGCGGAGCTTAGAATTTTTTCCTGCACACACACACACACATACACACACACACACACGAAGGAGAAAATAAAACGCTAATTATGATAATAAAAACCCATTCTAGACAGAGTTTATTTCCACAACAATTTCGATGCCCACTGGCATCCTCTTCGGGTGTATCTACCCGAAGAGGATGCCATGGGCATCGAAACTGTTGTGAAAATAAACTCTCTCTATTAGAGTGGGGTTTTATTATATTTTGACCTTCACGTAGAAAAGTTAAATTTTTTGCATTTAAAACGCTAATTGAAACATGATTTATTTAATAAACATCATCAACAAGTAAATAATTCATGGTGTGTGCATATATGTATATATATATATATATAATTTAGTGGTGGACCGGATATCCGTATCAGCATCTGCGGATATCCGCATCATTTTTAACATCCGCATCCGCACTTCTAACTGTGGATGTTATGCGGATATTACCTCTAATAAATTATGCAATTTACAATTAAATTAGCTTATAAAGTAGCTTATAAGGCCCAGTCATGCACATTTCATGTAAAGTATTAATTATTAATGAACAAACAAATATATAAACCTCAAAATATAAATACCTGGTAACACAGTAAATTGAATGAAACTTGTTTCATTGAATTTTCTCTGGCTGAAACTGTTGAGAAAGTTATTATTTTTATCATAATGAAAACATTAATATTAATTTTAATTCTTATGCATTGCCTGCCATAATAGTAATATCACGAAATTTGAAAAATTATGTCATATATTCGTAATTCTATATTATATTGATAGATTAACTAAATATCCGCATCCGCGGATATTGAAATTAAAGACCCGCATCCGCAGATGTTGAAAAACTGACATCTGGTCCACCACTAAATTATATATACATATATATATGTATATATATATATATATATATTCAAATACGCGTAATAAATAAAATAAACATATCGTTAACAAGTAAATAGGCATATTTATATAACAAAACAATCAAAGGCTATAGTACCCAAAGGGTACGGTGTCGTAAGTGCCAGGCACCTGGTAACGTTTCCTATACGTGTTACGACACAGTTTCCTACCCCTAAATTCCTTCACGCCCCCCAGTTTCTGTGCCCGAAAATTGTAGATCACCATAGTCAGTTGGGGCGGTTGGTTGCCCTCATCTTCTAAGCACACTAGCTCCTTCAACGAGTCAAAGTTAACGATCCGTCGGTTCGCCTGGTTAAGCGTGATGCCCTTCGCCTACACGATATATTTCAGCTCTTCTTCCACCCTCACCCGTATCCCATAAGTTTTTGGACCTGTTGATACAAAAGAATCAGCATATGCACTATCACCATACTCATCCTTGATCTCATCAGTCAACTCTCCGAGGAATTCCCCAAAAAGGAGGCATGTATTCACCCTCCCTCTCTGTGAATATCACACTATCTGCGTCTGCGTACAGAAATCTCCGCCCAGTGGAATGCAATAGTCCCCAAGGTTTGATGCGAGCATATGCGGTTGTGAAGCTGGCTACAGGTATGTTTGTAACACATGATGTATCTGTAGCCAATTCAGTAAATTTGTACTTTATTATGTATGTACGTTAAATATACGCCGATTTTTCATTTTCGGCCTCAACTCCTCGCGGATACCCTGATGCTTCTACCTTATCCTTCAAAAAAGTGTTTATATATGGCGTGAAAAGGTTGGGCAGCTTCTGAAACCTCCACACCTCATATATCTTCAATATTCTGTAGCCGTGGCGAGCGGCTAGGGACTAAAGTAGGTTGATTTTCAGCATTGTTTTAGATATCGACTTTGGACTAGTCGAGATAGTCAGGGTTTAATATGATAATAACTGACAAAACATTTGAGATCCCTAGCTTTAACCGTTTTTTGAGGAAACCGTTTCAAAAGTCGTCAAAAAATCGTACCGAAAAATACCACATTTTCACAATTTTCGGCCGAAAAAATAATGCTATTTTCATAAAAAAATCCTGAAAAAAGTTACAATTTTATTGAAAAAAAGTAAAAAAAAACATGTACAGAGTCAAATAGATACATTTAGATCCCAAGATCATCATAATTTTCACTGTAAGAGCTCTTAGAAGCAAAGGAAGGCCTCATCTGGCGGCTTAGGGCTTTGGCCAGAATGTGTTTTTGCCTTGATTCGAGTCCATAAAGAGTATGGGAAGCTTCAGATGTCAGCTTCACGGCCCTTTCAACACTGAGAATGTGAAAGCAGATCAGGCAGCTCCAGCTTGGTGCCATTCAGCAATGCTTCTTGAAGCTCCTGGTCAGAAAAGTCTTCTGTGAGAGCAGGTTCACAGATGCCACTTTGAGAAAGGTTGATTAATTCTGACCAGTGGGTAGCTTCAATGTTCATGGCTGTGATCTTCTTCAGCCTCTTCTTGGCTGGCTTCCCACTTCTGAAAGAATAACAATTAATTTATTTTTTATTCCAGTTTAAGATTTAATCCCTATTAGTCTCAGAATTGCTGATTTAATTTAATTTAAATTAAAAAAAAAAAAACCCGAGTTCTATAAATCCCCATAATCAAATTTTTTTTCAGAAAGAAGGTAAGATTATTTCCATTATCAGAGTAGAGGGGGGGAATTGGGATAAGAAAACGTGAAAAAAATTCGATTATGGAGATTTATAGAACTCGGGCCTTTTTTTTATTAAATAAATCCCCATAATCAAATTTTTTTTTCACATTTTTTAAATTAATAAATGCTTACCTGATGGACAGAATTTTCTTGAGAGCAGCTTCTCTCACTTCCAAGTCATCAGACATCATCATGGAGTACAGCACATTCTCGGGCAGCAAGGCAAAAGCATTGTACTTCAAGTTCTTGAAAGCAACACCCTGGATTTCTTCAGACTGCTGCTTGATCCTCTGGATCATGTTGAAGATGTACAGCTGCTGATTGTGGAACTTGCTGTCCCTTTTGATCTCAAACCAACTGACTGCATACACTTCCACAATGAACTTGATGGCCTGGTAAAGCTTATCCTGTAGTTCTGGAGGGTAAGCACCTCTGGTCCACAGACACATCAATCTAATTGCCAAAGTCAACCATCTTGCATGGTTTAATGGTCCAATTTTCCAGGCAGCAAATCTTGGGTTGACTTTGCCCCTGGAAATTCCAAGCACATACTCCAAAAGAAGCCTCTGGTCGCTACTGAGATCATTCAGTGTCTCTTCAGCAAATTCCATGTCATCCATGGGGCCACTGAGTTTGGTGAATTCTACTTGTGGCAGATCTTGGTAGTCAATTTCCGTTGTTTACCCATTTTTATGAAATATCTGAAAATAAACACAATTAAATGAACGCATCATAAAATAACTTAATTTAATACACATTTTATAGGTAAATATCATTAAAAAATACAAAATAATACACTAATAAACATCTATAATGCATTTACAATAAGTTTCAAGCATCGTTTTGTTAAAAAAGCTGAATTTTAATTGATTATTTTGATGAAATAAGGTCCGATATTTTGTTTGTTTACATTGCGCGAATGCCGCGCGCGCGATTTTACGCGTAAAATTTGGCAATTTTACAACTTAAAAATAATTAACAATCCTCAAAAAATACAATCATTTTCACAAATATGAGTTGGTGCAACGTTTTTTATACATTAATACCAAAGCTGGGCACAAACCGTTAATCCGTTAATCGTTAATTAACGAAGTTAACTTTTTCGTTAACGATTTAACTTTTAAGTTAACTTTGAAAATCATTATCGGACTAATTAACTTCCGTTACATTTAACTTCCGTTAACTCAAGTCCGTTAACCCAAAAAATTCATAAATAAACGTTTAAAAGTTTCTATTATTTTCAGTGCTGAGCAGGTGCGCAATTAATCCGCCACTGTTAATAGTGATGAACGAATTTCCATTTCCGCAGTGCAAAATCAGGCGATTATTTGTTTCCGTCGCCACAATTTGTGTCTTACCAAATATGGTAGTTATTTATGGCATTGGTTTGAGCAAAACATGGTCGACTGTAAAATCAGGCGGAAAGATTTGCCATTTGAGTTGAATGTTTCAACTTCTTTCAAGAAATATCACGAGCATTTTAAGGCACTTTCAATAATATATATGTAACAATTACAACAAATAACTGCATTCGTTTCATTTGCAGTCTGTCTCTTGCGCAACATGTTTGTGCTAGTGAATATTTAAAAATAATCGTTGTCAAGTAAGTCATGTATATTTATAATATGTCTGTGAGTACCTTATTAGTAGTCTCCTTGATACATTTCAAGAACCATAAAACTGATCAGGTAAGATTTCAATTCCCATGTCACTTTGATGACATAAATTAAGTCAATTGATGTCTTACAATGGGAGCGTTTTCACCTTAACCCTTTATGTCCTGGCGGTACTTCTAGGTACCACATCTTTAAAATCTCCATAATTATTTTTCTACCCGGTTGATCCTGCCGGTACTTTCAAGTCCCAATGGGTGTCCCAGGAGGAAATGTCAAGAATTCACCATTTGACTCTGGGTATTTCTAAGTAGAAAGTATTATATCGATATGGGTCTGATTCCCAACCGTTACCGAGATACAGGCCTCTACATTTGGGTAATTAAAACATAATAAAAAGGCGATCTTAGATACTATTTAATGACACTTGTGGTTTACAAAAAGTACAAACATACATTATACTATTGCACTTATTGCAGAATGGTTTCAAAGTGACCCCCTCCTTCTTCAATGCACTCGGCGAGCCTCCGATCCATCGAGTCTTGCCAAGGAAAACGCGGAAGTTCATTTCTGAGGTTTATGAACGCATCCTGTATACGTGCAACCAACTGTCCCTAGTTTCGGGCTTACCCCGCTGATAAACGTTACTCTTCAAGAACCCCCAGACAAAAAAATCTAGCGGAGATAAGTCAGGCGAACGAGGGGGCCATGCCACAGGTCCTCCACGTCCAATCCACCTTCCCGGAAACCGTTGATTTAAGTATGTAGTAACCTCCCTGCCGTAGTGAGGTGGTGCTCCATCGTGTTGCATCCACATCCGTTGTCTGAATGCAAGAGGTACATCATCAAATAAAAGGGGAAGGACGTATTCTTCTTTCGAAAAAACTGCCGGCATGGCTTGAAATGTTGCCTGAGCACTGCACCTCCACGTTTGCAGAGTACACAACACACCCTGAAAAGAAACGTGACTCAGTGAGCAGGTGTTAAGACGTACCTAAATAAATAATGTAAATAAATAATGTGAGGATCTGCACAGTTGCCAATGTATCATTAAATGTCATTGAATATTATCTAAGCTCGGCTTTTTATTATGTTTTAGTTACCCAAATGTAGAGGCCTGTATCTCGGTAACGGTTGAGAATTAGGCACATGTCGATATAATACTTTCTACTTAGAAATACCCAAAGAGTCAAATGGTGCATTCTTGACATTTCCTCCTGGGACACCCTGTATATATTGTGTTTTTCATTTTTTTTATAATAAAAGTTAACGTTAACGGTTTATCGGTAACTTCCGTTACATGTTTAACGAATTAACGGATTAACGGTTAACGAAGTTAACTTTTTGGTTAACGGATTAGCGGTTAACGAAGTTAACTTTTTGGTTAACGGTGCCCACCACTGATTAATACCTTTCTATCTAGACTAGTCCAAGATCACAGTTCCAAAATCAACCTACCTTACTAGGGACAGCTCCGGGCTTGTATATACACCTCTGATCTTCCGCTGGTTGGCTGTGTGATTACAGGCCCCATTGTTCTCCTCTGCGTTCTCCTTCATCACGTAGGGATATAAAGAACAGAAGTCGTAGTAATGGAGTTTCACGCCCTCCGTAGGCGGAAAGTATAGCTTTAAGGGATTTTTACGCCCTCCGAACAAGCTATCACCGCATTTGAGAGGACCCAGCAATATTGAACGCTTGATCATGTTTATTTCTTCACGGTACTGTCCATCTGTTTTCATCCGTGCATCATACTCATGTTCCCACAAGACCTTGTGAGTGAACTGGGCGCCTATATTCTGATCGCGGGTGCGGGTCCACGCAAGACTGTCGGCAGGAGATCTACCATGGATATCTCCCACGATACCACACTCAAGACGTGGGCATCCATGCCACCAGCAACCGTTAAAGGAGTACGCTGTCTTCTCACCAGTGACACGGTCTTCGCTTAGACCGTCCACCCAAAAAACGTCATTCCAGGGACGAACCCCCAGTGAGTTAAAATAGTACATTCGTTCCCTATTTTTAAAGTAGACGGCGATCCAGTAAAGTTCTTCACCACCGCTAACATCTGTATTTAGAATAAGTGTGCCGCAGCCTGGAAGCTTCAGCGTTTCATTCTTCGCAAACACACCGATAAATTTGGAGCGTGTGATTCGGTCACTATTCATTACTCTTTGGAGTGTGTTCGCATATATTTTAAAAGTCTGTAGCTACACCACTAAACCTATCGATCTCTATTAGAGCTTTTGATTCAAGGTATACTACTACACTAATAGGCGCGTCTAGCGGCTTAGCGAATTCCAATCTGACTGAGATGTTTCCACTCTGTTGTGGACTTAAGTGTGTGTTTAAACTAGCAGATAAGTCAGGGGTGATGTCAAAAGGGTAAAGGTTAAATTGTTCGATGAATTCCTTCTGCGTTACGCCAATTACTAATACATCGCAAGCACCGGCAATATGTGCAAGATTACTATAAGCTCTCAAGCAAAGCGGGAACACAGCGTCTGTTGAATAATCCGTTTTTAATGTCTCTCCTAAGGCGACTCCATTGAATTATAGGGTTATATTTTTAAGGCCGAAATTTTCGAAATTAAAGGCGTTCTTTTTATATTTCCCATTCACAGAAACGTGTTCCTGGATTCCAATTACATAATAACCTTTTAGGTAGAGTTCCCAGGGCGACGTTTTCTATCTACTTCGATGCCAAACCTGCTGGCACCCTGTATAGTTTGATCTGTACTCTGTTAATTGGATATTTTACTGTGGCATGTAGTAAATTTTTTTCAATTTCTAATTGTTTAGCCGAGCTTAATTTCACTCCGCGTACGCGAAGGTATGTTTCCATACATGAATCACCACAAGCTTTTCGCTCTCTTCTTAGTCAGTTCCCAGATTTAAACAGATCTCAGGATTCGTGCGAGTGAGCTTTATTTTCATATCCACCCTATTCACAAGCAGCTTCTCCTGGAATGTGAAGTCTGTATGCAGGCGTCCAAAGCCTTCATATATCTTCTTTGTAGAATTTGTAAATTTGTTCTTTATACTGCTTTCGTCTTTAGCTTGATAATAATCCTCGGCAGTTAAAAAGGTGTCCTTCGCTTCTTTTGAAAAGTTGAGGACATTTTCCAGATAGGCTCGTAGGTAATAGTAACCCGTTCCTGCAGAGATGTTGACCTGATTTAAATACACTCCACACTGACTGAATATGGAGTGTAGAAAGTTTGTTTCTGGAAATACAGCGTATTGTCTTCGCAATCCGTTCCATCTGAATGCGCTATACGCAGTTTAACGTACATGTGCACAGAGCTTGGATCAAAAAAGTAAGGGCCTGAGTTGGGGATCACGAACTCTATAGGTGCACTCGGGGAACTAATTGTGTTTAACGGGTTAATCGTAATAAAGTCACTGTGCTCAATAGAAACTTGAGTTGGGGGCATGTCAAAGAGGGACAGCTCCGATTTATAACAATGTGAATTACACGGATGGATGAAACGGGCCATGACGAGTCAGAAATAGTGCCACCTTTCTCAACAAGTAGTAAACAGCCTATGATTCATGAGCGTAATGTCCTTAGCTCATATCAGTTAAAAAAAATTATCAACCATAGGTTTCATGCGCTTAGAACACTTCCTTTTTGATGTCCTTTTACGTTTAACGCCACGTGTTGGTAACCCCTTCTTCTTCCGAACAGACCTCTTCTTCCCACCACCACGCATTTTTCTCTTTGCAGCTTTGATGATTTCCTCCCGTGTACGCTTTAAGTGCTTTTTAAGAGCTTCTTTAGGCCTAGCCCCTACCATTATGTCTTCTACCATGTTAAGACCTGATTGCAACGCTTTTCTTCCGAGATATCTGAGCACCCCTCTTCAACAAGGGGACAACCGTACGCAATATGTTTGAAAAAATGGAGCCAAGCCCACTCCCGCGCTGGTATCTCACCCCCTCGATAGACTGTGAAAGGCCTTCGGGTCATTATAGCAAAGTGCGACGAAAGTGCAGCTTCAATGTTAAGCCTCCGTCACCGAATGGGAAACTTTTCCCCTCAATCGTTCTTATACATATTGAGATATTGGTGAATAGATTAGTTGCGACATTCACATAATGTGGTTTGTCATATGTAATGCTCAACCTCTGCCCTCTTTGATTGGGAGTGTCAGCGATACGCAGCAGGCGCGCCTGGGTATCCCCAACAAACTGATGCTCCACAATATTGCTGTAAATATAGCAAATGTCTGGGTCAGACTTCAACTTCTCCAATTTCAGCTGATACATTAGGCTGGACAAGTCATGTTGTGTTTCGTGAAAGGTATCTCTTTGGAGGGCTGCATCATATCGACCCTCGGGCATAATTGCGAACAGCTCTTTGTCTAATATTTCTACTAATCGTTGATTTTAACATCAACGTCTGGACAGGCGTGTCTATGTTCACAACTTCAAAAAGTAAATCGGCAGTTAGGTACGACTTTTCAAGACTCTTATTTAAACCCCACACAATATCCGAAGCTGTCATAATGAACGAGCCATAGTATTACTTTTATGCTATAGTACTGTCGCCCACCGAACAAGACTGATCGAATAGTATCATCTAAGGTTATGCCTAATTTTTCACACTAGTCGAATCTTTTAAGAACCAGAAAAATGTCCTGTTCCTTTTCAACAGTTATAAATTTGGTGGCTAACTGAAATTCACAAATTCAAACCTCATATGGCTCACAACCCAATCCTATGGGGCCGTGGAGTTCTGTTACAAATTTGACCAGTATGTTGCCAAGATGTAAAGCCAGAGAAGAAGAGGACGGGAGTGTGCCATAGAAATGGTTAGGCGACATGTTGCATACTATTTAAGCTTCATTATTGCATCAGCTTTTATATAGGTGTTGAAGCTTCCTAGGTATTCTAGCCATTTCACCAAGTACATTTTTCTCTTTCCTGTACCTTTGCTACCAAAACGTTTTTCAGTTTTAAACACATGAATAGGATGTAGCGGTATCCACCATTATACACTGAATATCTTTGCATGTCTGTTAAATCCGCTTGCCAAATAGAGTCAATCGAGGCCGCTGTTGCGTTGGCTGTTTTAAACCTTTTTCTCACTGACTTATGAGGTGTATAAGCATCCTACTCCCGCAAAAACCTCTCAACATCTTTTTTCCTACTCCCTCATTATAAACGCCTCTGTACAGTCTGTCAACGCCGCTGTAGGAGATTGGGCTAGAAATGTCATAATAACGTTTTCTTAATATGTTAGCCATTTGCGTATTTTAGAGGCACGCAGTGAAGGTTGACCGTTGTTGTTTGGCCTCTTCTTTCTCCTCTTCAGAGATGCTACCGCTGGGGGTGATGTCGTGCTCAGTTGTAGCACATGCGAGGCTTGCTCCAAGTCTTTTAACCTGTTCAGATCTCCTATCAATGTTTTGAAGACATTTATTTGTTTTAGTCTTGCTTTAATATGCTTCCAGTCTGATGGTGATGGCCTATCCCACTTTCTCACCAGGTCATGGACGATGTCAACGATATTCGAGCCCTGTACCTTTGTTCCTTCAACAATGACCTCACCTTTATCGGTCCAATGTATAATGGGGTCCTCACTCAATAGATTATAAAGACTTAAGCCTTTATTCCTCAATGTAAGGAGTTCCAAAAAACCTTAGCCTCCCCCATTTGCAGCTTACATGTTTACTTATATCGAAATAGTTTTTAGTGATTATAAAAATATATAAAATTCTTTATTTATTGCAGGTATTAAAATTACTCTAGCTGATAAAGTGATAACATAATGGCTTCTCAATTAATTGGTAATTCGGAGAGGCAACGTATGATAGATCGCATACGAGCAATAACATTTCGGGAAGCTCGTGATGCTGGAGCCACCTTTATAACACGTTCATGGGTTGCCAAAAAAGTTGCGAAAAAGTGAGGACTTCGTCAAAAGAAATTGGAATAAAACTTTGGATGAATGTGAAATGGATGCAACCAAATCTGGGCGCCCAAATTTGCCACTCTCTCAGGAAACAAAGGACATCATTGAAAGCGGTACGCGTAAGCGCAAAAACAGCTGTGCTAAACTTTCGAGAGAGATCGAAGTGTTGAGAGGAAAGATCGTTAGTGGTGAGATCATTCGACTGTACCGTCATAGGCAAGGTTTAAAGACTTGGCATGAACTTCCAAAGCCAAGAAAAACTCAACTTAACATCAATGACAGAATGTGGTTTGCCCATTATCTTGAAGATTGGGATGTGGATGATTTCATGCATTTAGCTGTCTCCGATGAATTTTTTGTTTACGTAACACGTCGGCCTAACTACCAAAATGATCGAGTGTGGGCCACAACACCAGATGAAATCGATGACAATAAACATTATCGCGAATTATTAAAAAGTCCAGACTGTGTTGGTGTGTTTGTTTTGTTCACTGCAAAGAAACTCATGTGGGTGCTGAAGCCAAATGGTCAGAGTTGGGATGGACAGTATTTTCGTGATATTATTCTATCCCAGCATGTCATTCCTTTTCTAAGAAACCCAAACAATGTTATGGATGTCGATCAGGTCACACTTCTGCACGATAAGGCCCCCTGCTTTAAGGCATTAGCCACTCAACAGTTGTTGCGGAACCATGAGATCGATTTCTTTGGAAATGAAGAATGGCCAGGAAATTCTCCTGACCTCAACGTCTGTGAACACATTGGATCAGTTATAAAAGAAAAGGTTGAATGTCTCTTGTTTCAAGAACCTGCAGCAAATCGATTTTCGAAGGATACAATGACGCAACACATTGAAACTATTTTAGCAAATTTGCGTAACGATCAAGATCTATTCACGTCACTTTTGGCAAGCTACCCAAAGCGAATTCAGGCTGTCTTGGAAGCCAATGGCCGGAACACCAAGTTTTAATTGTTTCTCATTAAATGCAGGATTAAATTCTCTTTTGTAAGGTATATTTAGTTTTACTGTACCTCTAATGGTTTAGGCCATGGGCGGGGGGCTAAGGTTTATTGGAGCCCCGTATGTGGGAGACTGCTTTTTAATACACGTTCGATATGTTGTGGGGTCGACCCGTTATTCTTTGACTGGTCATCTCTAGCGTCGACCCCATGCCCTATGCATCCATGCTCAACGTTGTCTGCGCTGTGCCTAATAAACACGGGATCTCTGTCGGATTCTCATAATTTACGTACTCTTGAAGAAATTTCTGCAGAGCCTCTTGGTATAAAATTCTTTTCTCGTCAGGTGACTTTTCACTGTTTAATAGGTCTCTCAATTCGCTTTCCATTCTTTTAAGCCTGCTTTTACGGGGTTCTAGAACCGTATCTGGATTCTTTGAGCTTTGCAATGAAGCATACACCTCGTACGGAATCACGACTACTTTCTTCATTATATTAATCTAGTCAGTAAAGGTCTTTGTACAATAATTCGTTTTTTCTTCCCCACAGTTTGACTTTTACAAGCTAGTGTGTGTATTATGTTCTTGTAACGGCGTAGGCGAGCCTTCTAAAGGGGTTTCATTGGTACATTACATTTCATAACATTAAGACAAATTTTACAGATGCATTTTAAAAAGTCGGAGTCAATATTTTTAACAAGCAACTGTTGCAATGCCCAGGGCAGTCGATGATAGATTTTTATTAATTCATGGTATTTCTTTAGCCTCTTTGTCATTCTGGAATATACACCGTTTCAGGCTCGTTTGGGAATCTATTCGTTCTTAGAAGCACCCTAAACGTGTTTCACAAGTGAAGTTCGCAAAGCAAATATCCGTAACGTTGATTTGTAGTTTCTTTATAAACTGCCAAAAAATCCTTACGCTCATTCGGGAACATTTGATTGGCTAATACCCCAATTTGTGACACATCTCTACGTTGTGCGAATAAGACGAGATGTTGTGTATTTAACGACACATCGCCCATGTATCTATTTTTGAAAAAATAGATTCTGGTTGATGAAGAACACGCCTATGTTAAGATGGTGGGAGAACACTAAATATCTCGGAAAACGTTTTATCCATTTCTGACATGAGAAATATCATCTTGGTGCTCGTTGAATACTGACTGATATGTCGAATAGCACCATACGACTTTATGCACAAATTTTGAGAACATCTCCTTATCTTTAATGATTTTAAGCACAAACACAGTTTTACCACAACCTGTAGGGTCAGATATAATACATGTGGATGGGCTCGTGAACCTGAATTTTTCTACAAAATCCATCTCTAACACGTCACACTCCTAAGTGGAACATTTACAAAATATAATAAAATTTTGTGATGTTCCTTATATTCTACAGTCTTGGTTTTCCTCTTTTTCCACAGAACCGTGAATGATGATGAGGAACAGCAACATGTCCCCATCATCGATATTACAGACGATTCCGATGACAGTGTAGTTTTGGCTACAGGCTCCACCCCCGCTAGCGAACCCACATCAGCGACATCTGTAGCACCCCCACGCGACAATTCAAAGCGGAGGGCATGATGATGAATCGCCTTCCACGTCAGGTATAAAGCGTGCCAGGAGTGCACCGGTTGTTAGGACCCCAATAATGGATTCCCAACCCTCTACGTCTTACGACACAACCCCCACATTAGTTCCTTCCACAAATAAAGATGTACCCCCTTATTCCTGTCCAATTCCGGTCGCATCCTCCACAGCAGCACCAGCTTCTCGTCTGTGGAGAGTAGTATAACATTCGAGCTGGTGCCCACCACTACCCCAACCCCACCCTGACTAGAAATCGGTACGTCGTCAGGGTTGACCCGCGACCATGTATAGCAATGGTGTTGAACACGAACTGCGACGCGTAGTTGAACGTATTGTGGAGTTTGCCCTTCAGAACTGCGACGAACGTGAAGTCAGGACGAGGCTGTCCTTCGGGTTTGGGTCAGATGACGTTGATGTAGATGATTTTTGGGTAGTAATACCATACAGACGCTTGGCCGCTGTAGATATAGCGTATATTATGGGCCGTATAATGCAGACATCTCAAAGCAGTACAACCTTCAACATGGACAACTTCACGATAGATATTGACTGTGTATTCTGTGTTGCAGGTCATACGGCCACACCTTACACTCTTAACTTCAATTCTCAGGCTGTTTACAGACGGCATATAGACACCGAGCGTGGTTGCGGCTTTATAGCAATAGTCTTGGCCCATATGCTTACTGTGCTAAATAGAATCGCGTATAATGTTTGGCTGCCAACGGTTGTGCAGCGTGCCCGTAAACTGGTTTCAAATTGCAAGCTTGAGTTTGAATGTAATATGGGTCCTGAAGAGTTGAAAAGGGTAATGGAAATAAAAGATAATGGAAATAAAAGATAATGGAAATAAAAGATAATAGAAATAAAAGATAGCGGTCAAGAAAGGACATGGACGTATGAATGAACAACATATAAATAATATTATGTTAAAAAAATTACCATACATTGAATACTAAAGATATGATTCAGTATTCAAGGTATGGAAAATGTGAAGGGAATTAAACTACTTTATGACGTCATAGTTATTCAAATTATGCCATACGTTAATTCATAATTAATACGCCATAGTTATTTAATTCGTACGTGCAGTACAAGTCATTATTGGGAGAAATTAGAAGAAACGAATTAGAGAAATACAGTAACGAAAAGTTTATAGCAATTGTACAAAGAGTGAGTGAAACTATTAATTAAATATATATACTTATACGAGTATACAGTAAATATTAAAGAATTGGGTACATTTGTGGAAGAATCAAGTAAATGAATAAAGTACAACCAAGGGTTCCAATCATGCCACATTAATGTGCATGCATAATCTAATAAAATTTAGTGATGAGGGTTAGATACAAGACAAAAATAATTAATTATCATAAATTCTATAACAAATGGAAAATGGAGATATGGGTAACATTGGGATGGAAATGTTAAACGATCTAAACCGTCGATTGTCTTGTTTGTACTTTAAAGGAATGAAATTAAGGGACATTCGCTTCCCACAGCAAACTTCTAATGGCACAAACATGGATACGGCTCAACCATAGAAATGGTAGGTCGCATGGTTGTGACACTGAAAGAATAGAAAGCAAATAAAAAATATATATCCAAACTTGCGTTATGCGATTTTGGTTCTTATGTAAAAATGAATATTTGAATATAAAGATTATATACGTTATGAATATAATGAATATAAGGATTTATATAGAGATTATATAAATACACGGATTAGGTAAACATGAGGATTTATATAAATATACGAATTATATAGGAATTATTCATTGTTACTTTTTACAGGGCTCTTCCCTCTAGAATGATATTAATACAATAATATAATATCCTAACTAATTCAAACAAGATGATGACTAATAGGTTTTATAATACAAATTTTATACACAACACGTGAGTTGGGGTGGTTAAGTACAATGCACATTGAACAGTACTCAAATCTAATTTTAGACAGCCAATTAAATTAGACAACCAATGATATTGTTAAATTTTTAACAAAAATTTATTTTCCTGTGGAAAAATACATACATAATGAATAGGAGGTAAAAGGGAAATTAAAAGTTTAATGTTCAGGAATTTCGAAAGTTACCATGCTCGTACATTTAATAAACTAATTTTACGGACTAGTGTAGGTAAAAATCGAATTAAATTTTATTGTTCGATGGAGTCTTCAGCGGTGGGACAACGGTCGTATTGCAAGTATGAACAAGTTCGTATAATATTAGAATTTATTTAAAAAAGTAAAATTAATTTAGTAAAAACATTAAAATTTACTTAGTTACAGTTTTAGATACTTAGATGTTAACCATTAAGAATATACAGGGAGAAGAAAGATAGAATTACGTAATGGACGATGTATAGACCTGTGGTCAAGTGTGTATTTATGTGTAATGTTTGTGGATAATGTAGAAATTCGAACAAATATATATAGTGTGCATACATGTGTGTATGTGTATGGATTTGGAAAGTTTCCGAATTAACAAAGTTTAAAAATAATGTATAATGATTTAAAATAGGAGTAGGGTTATAAAATCCTTTAAGTTTAAATTCAATTATTATTAAAATCTAATACAGGTAGCATTAATGGTGATGTATGCTATGCGTATGAGTTTCAATGTAAAAGTGACTTGAGGTACGAAAGGAAAATGAATTCAAGTATGTGTCAAAAGTAAAGATTTTACGTAATTAAATCAGTTGTACGTATTAAGGTAATTAAAAAAAACGCACATAGAAGAACTTTCAATTAATGAAAGTAAATCTCACGGTATTAAAAATTAATTTAGACAGAATTAAATTCGACTAGTAACATTCATAGCCATATACGTATATTAACAACAAGTATCAGTACGATAATTGAATTAAGAAAATTAAGAATGCAAATTAAAAATAGAAATCAATTATAAACTATAATGAACTGAACATGGGGTTATAGGTTCCATATAATACTCTTAAAAATAATAACAACCTAAATTTAGGGTATGTGCGGTCATACGGGTAAATTTCACGAACATACAGAGCATGGTAAATTTGGAATACTGCATTTGGGGAAATCGAGTGACCAATCGGGGAGTCATGATGTCTGAAATTGACAATACGTCTTTTCGTGAGCACTTTGTTCTTTAAAAAACGATTGCTTGTCACACTGCTCAGAAAAAAAATTAAAGGAGTTCAAACAAAAAGGAAGGACGGCATGTTCCTCCCCATAGTAATTTAAAAAGAGGTCATTGGGACATGATCGATTAGTTACTACACTATTACTATCATCATACACATCACAATAATTATCAAAATCGTCACAAACATTTGTAAAATCTGTTTTGGTTACAAACAATAAAATATATAATTTCACCTATATAATTATATATGCAAATACTGCAAGCAAAAAGACACAGAAGGTTGAATTAAAGACACAAACCTGTCAATTGAGGTTGAATTAAATTCTCTTAAATTCTCCTAAATTCAGGTTGAATTAAATTCTCTTAAATTCTCCTAAATTCAGGTTGAATTAAATTGACTGCACTGAAACTGACTGCACTTGAAACTGACTGAGACTTGAAACTGACTGAACTTGAAACTGACTAACTTGAAACTGACTGACTTGAAACTGACTGACTTGAAACTGACTTGAAACTAACTTGAAACTGACTAACTTCAAACTGTCTAAATTGAAACTGACTGACTTGAAACTGACTGACTTGAAACTGACTGACTTGGAACTAACTTGCAACTGACTAACTTGAAACTGACTGACTTGAAACTGACTAACTTGAAACTGACTAACTTGAAACTGACTAACTTGAAACTGACTAACTTGAAACTGACTGACTTGAAACTGACTGACTTGAAAATGACTGACTTGAAAATGACTGACTTGAAAATGATTGACTTGAAACTGACTTGAAACTGACTAACTTGAAACTGAAACCGACTTGAAACTGATTGAAACTGAAACTGACTTGAAACTGACTGACTTGAACTGCTATCAAGTGGAGTGGGTTTCCTATTTCTTTCGGAAATCCGAACTAACTGAATCTCTTAGCATTAAACAATCTATTATTCTCTGGGGCGGTTGTCCTTCTGGATGCAACCGACTGACTTGAACTTCTATCAAGTATCTCTATTATTCTCTTGAACTGCTATCAAGTATCTCTATAAACTATAAACTATCTCTATAAACTCTCTTTCTCTATCCAAGAAATACACAAATAATGCACAATTTGTGCATTATAATAATGCACAATAATTGCAAGTCAATTAAATTCAATAATTTGAAAAATATTGTAAACAAAAATAAAAAATGTAAACAACATTTCACTCGAATATACGCGAAGGTACAGTAATATTATGTTTGGTACATAAAATAAAATTATTCTATACTAGCTATAATAGTGAAAAAAACTCAGTTTCAATAAAAAGAAATGTATCACTGGTGTAGTGAATGTCAATGTTTCTTGTTAATTTTGGCTTCATACTCATTATTAACTGTTAATAATACTGACTTCTCAAATGTTTAGAGATTACTTTTAGAAAAAAAAAAGATCTGTACTTAAGATTCCTACGGCGAAATCCTTGAAGACGTGTCTTGAAGACGTGTCTTGCTGGCTACTTGTTCCTGGACGAAGAATGGGCGTGGAGAACTTGGAGTCGTGACACACCGGTTCACGGGTGGATGTGACGAACTGGAAGTCGTGACGCGTCGGTCAACTGGATGTTGGTTCTAGTTCCAGGGTCTGGAAGACTGGAAGAATCCTGGCTGCAGAGGTCGCCAGTTGTTCTATTTCCAGGGTCTGGAAGACTGGAAGAATCCTCATGCAGAGGTCGACAGTTATTCTATTTCCAGGGTCTGGAAGACTGGAAGAATCCTGGGGCAGGGTCGCAAGTTTGTTAACCCCTCCATCTATGGCATTGGTTGGTTCGAAGTCGACGGGGGTTCTGGTTAGGTGGCAGCAACGGATTTGTTACTCGCAGAGGTTTCTTCTATAATACTTTCCGAGTTCTTCTTATGATGGATCGGAGGATTCTGTAGAGCTCTCCGAAGGTTTCCCGATTCTTCTTGTAACGTATCGGGAAATTATTTTTCTCTATTTTAATGACTAAGTTCTCTGAAGAGAGGAAGGCTCGAAGGAGAAGACAAAGACTTTTTCTTACTGTAATTTACTGCTAAAATGTGCAGGTAGTGCTCAGCCTCTAAGTCTAATTCAGAATTTACAGGGGGAGAGGTTCGACCTCTTTCGACCATGGCTCAGGCCGGGATTTAAGAGTGCGGAGGACCTCGGCCTCCTCGAGGAGGGCTCCGACCTCCTAGCTGAAGGGCTGCTAACACAGGAGTGATTGAATTTACAATACAAGAATTAAATAAGTCTAAATTTTGGGGGAGTGCAGTTGAGGGTTAAGTTCCCCCCTTTAACTGGAGATCTAAACAATTCTTGGATGTTAAGCATAATTTAAACTCGTATCAGAATTTTGAAAGATTCCAAAATAAAACGAAAAAATAAATAACAAAATAATAATAATAATATCGCCGAGTATATATTCCTAGATGGCAACATAATGTCGGAGTAGCACATTGAGTACAATCCCAAGTACATCACTGAGTACATTGTAACTTTGGTTTATTACAACTATGATTATAATTACCAATTAATTCACATTCGCTTATTATCGTTAATTACAGTTTCATTAAAGTACATTAATTACATCATATTAAATTATTACAGTTAATTACAATTAAACACAGTTAACTATAGTTTTACAGTGTTTCATATTTATAAACAATTAGGATGTTAGGAGTATAACATAACGTACATAGGCACATACGGTATGTGTATATATATATATATATATATATATATATATATGAATAAAAGTGAAAATGAAAATGAAAAGGTTTATTGGTAGACTATAGTCCATATGACAAATATTATTAATACAATGACAGTTCATATACTAAGGATAGAAATATATACAATTGATTAGAAATAATGCTGTAATGTCGAAGTTAAGTGGAGCTACAGACAGACGTTTTCGTACCAAGAAGTCCATAGCTTAGAGGATAAATGGCAGGACTCATGGATAGCTTGGATGATCGGATTGGTTGATTTTTTAATTCTTTGCATTAGACTGTGTTGAGCACGTCTTGTTACCTCCGAGAAGCTCGGGACATTGCGGGTAGCAAACATTTGCGAAGCTGAGCATCTTGGGGGTAATTTATGTCAGAGTCTAAAAGACCTGTTGTACAGCAAATTTAGAGTTCTGCCAGAACCTTTTTTATAATTCACCCACAGTTGCTGTCCGTATATATTACTGCAGAAAGTACGAAAGAGAGTGTCTTTAGCTTCATTTGTACAGAATCGAAAGTTCCTTATGGTCATATTCGCTTTAGCAACAAGCTTCGAGATTGTTTTCTTATATCCGAGTCATCACTCAAGGAGCTGGTAATAGTTTGACCCAAATACTTAAATTCTTGTACTTCCTCAATTAGTTCACCATTCATTTTAAACCTTATATCAGCTGGCTGATTACAGCTTTTAGGATGAAATTGCATAACCTTAGTTTTTGTAACATTAAAAAGAATATCATGTTTCTGCGAATACACTTCGCAGACTTTTAGTAGTCGATCCAGACTTTTAACAGAGGGACTTATTAACACCATATCATCAGCATAAACTAAGTTATTTATCCTTGTGTTATCTATACAACATCCCACTGTTGCCTCATTAAGTGAAGCAATTAATCCGTCGATATACACATTAAACAGCATAGGGGAGAGCAAGGAGCCTTGTCTCACCCCGCAAGAGGAGCCAAAACACTCGGATAGTACATTGCCCCACCTAACAGTGAAAGATTGGTGGGAATACCTAAATTTCAATAAATTCAATATGTACATAGGAACCTTCCTGTCTTCTAATTTTGCAAATAAAATATTGTGGTTCACCTTATCATATGCCTTACTTATATCTAGGAAACAGCTATAAATAGTTGAATTACTGTCAATGTGTTTAGATATTGTTTCTTTAAGTACATAGATACACAGGTCAGTTGAGTGGGACCTTTTAAAGCCAAACTGATTAGGAGATGTCCGTAGGAAATCATTTAATCGGCGTAACAAGAGTTTTTCTAGTAGTTTCGAGAAGCAGGAAGCGACAGCAATAGGCCTGTAATTATTGCTGGACAGAATGTCTCCGTACTTATTTTTGACCAGGGGCAAGATATATATATATATATATATATATATATAAAACACAAAATAATGTTTTATAAATTACAAGCAAGCAAGAGAGGAGATTTCGTATTCAGATGCCCGCTTTTGGCGTAGTCATCGGAATTCGAACACTTGCGTCAGCATGAACGAGTATTTTGCGAGAGGTTAAATAATTTAAAGAAAAGAAATAAAAAGAATACATGTGGCCATATTTACATGTACGTAATCATGATCATGTACGTAATCATGACTATCAACGGACATGTACGAGTGCATCAGTATTATACACATATCGGTAATCACACAATAGGTTGTGTGCGTAATAGAGACTGACACGAGTAAATATAGACTGATAAGTTGAGAGGGCATAAGTAGTCAAAAGGTAGACAATAGGTAGATCCGATGCATGAATAATTAATACAATTAATAAAAGATAACTGTCAAGATAAGATATGGATGAATATGGTCGAATAATAATATTATATTAAAAAATTTACCATACATTGAATACTAAAGATATGATCAGTATTCAAGGTATGGAAAATGTGAAGGGAATTAAACTACTTTATGACGTCATAGTTATTCAAATTATGCCATACGCTAATTCATAATTAATACGCCATAGTTATTTCATTCGTACGTACAGTACAAGTCATTATTGCGAGAATTTAGAGGAAACGAATTAGAGAAATATAGTAATGAAAGGTTTATGGCAATTGTACAAAGAGTGAGTGAAACTATTAATTAAGTATGATATATATACCAATACGAGTATACAGTAAATATTAAGGAATTGGGTACATTTGAGGAAGAATTAAATGAATAAAGAAGTACAACCAAGGGTTCCAATCATGCCACATTAATGTGCATGCATAATCTAATAAAATTTAGGGATGAGGGTTAGATGCAAGACAAAAATAATTAATTATCATAACTTCTATAACAAATGGAAAATGGAGATATAGGTAATATTGTGATGGAAATGTTAAACGATCTAAACAGTCGATTGTCTTGTTTGTACTTTAAGGGAAAGAAATTAAGGGACAGTCTCTTCCCACAGCGAACTTCTAATGGCACAAACATGGATATGGCTGAACCATAGAAATGGTAGGTCGCATGGTTGTGACACTGAAAAACATAGAAAGCAAATCAAAAATATATCCAAACTTCGTCATCGTTATACGAATTTGGTTCTTATGTAAAAATTAATATTTGAATATAAAGATTATAAAGTACTGCATGAATATAATGAATATAAGGATTTATATAAAGATTATCTAAATCAGTGATGCACAAACCCTGGCCCGCGGGCAAAATGTGGCCCCCACGGGTCTTTTCAGTGGCCCCACGGGTCTTTTCAATTCAATGAAAAAGTGAAAAATCTGAAATATTACACCTGGTTATAAAAATGCATATTTATAAAAAATAGAATATCTATATATCTGGCCCCTACATATAAAACAGATGGTTGGTTTGGCCCTCACATCAAAAAAGTTTGTGCACCACTGACTAAATGCACGGATCAAGTAAACATAAGGATTATATAAATATAAATATATAAGAATATACAGGATTATATAAGTATAAGAATTATATAAATATACGAAGTATATTAATGGATATAAGAATTATATAAATGAATATAAGAATCATGCGAATGAATGTAAAAATACAGGGTGTACATAAAGTCAGGATCTATTTTTGTGAAGCACTTGGAAATTATATGGAATTCAATCATAAAATGATAAAATGGTAACATTTATTAAATAATTAAGAGTAGGATTCGACGTGACGCCCATCAGTATCCCTGCACAGCTCAAATCGTTCCGCAGCATTTCTAAACACATTCTGGAGCATTTGCGGGGTTATGTTATCTGCAGCAGTTCGTATACGTGTACGTAAGTTTTCAAGACTCGTAATCTTCGTCTGATAGACGTGCGATTTGATAAAGCCCCATGCAAAGAAATCTAAAGGGGTTAAATCTGGTCATCTCGCAACACAAGGTATGTTGCTTCCGCGTCCGATCCAGCGATTTGGAAAACGTCCATTTAGATAATCCTGAACAATTTTGGCATAGTGACAAGGAGCACCATGAGGTTGATTCTAAGGGGATAGGATTCTTGTCATAACATGACGTAATGAGAATCTATAAATAGATCCACAAATTGTTTAAACTTCAGTCTTATCGTCGGTGTTGCATCGGAGTGACGTGTATTATTTACTGTTCAAGATGTATCGAAGAAGGAAGTTTGTTCCTCGAAAAAGGAAGTACGTTCCTCGGAGGAAACCTAAATGGCGTTCAAAGGAGAAGATAGTTACAGCTTCAATGAAATTTGTTTATTTATCTAAAAATACTTTTGGTGTTAATAGTGATGAGTTTTATACCTTGTGTTTGGATCTTCTAACTAATGAGTCTAAATCTACCATTTTAAAATTTAATTATTATCAAGTAACAGGTGTATCATTTCATAGTATTCCAGAACTTAATATGTCTGGATATGTGATTAATTTTGAAGATTCAATAGGACGTAAGAAGGGGGGTAGGGAAAGATTGGAGGGACCTAATGTAGGGATATCACCATCTCCATATTTAATTGTTCCACATTGTGTTTTGTTTGAACCTAATCTTGACTCGTCTCATAGTGCAGAGCAAGTAATGCATCATCCAAGAACAAAGTGGTTCTCACCTTTTAAAGAGTTTAGAATGTATCGTAGATTGAAACAGGTATGTGAATTAGGTGAACAAGTAACTGCCCAATTCCCTAATACTTTAATTAAAATATCTACAAATGATTTATCTAAACCATTAGGTCGTATTTATGTTGGTAAATATACCCCTGAAGGATCTAATAAAAATGAGTATGCATTTACATATGTTAATCGTATTGTATTTTACGTAAAGCTGTATGGTATAAAACAATAAAGAAATAAACAACTGAAATTTTTCACATCCCGAGGCAAATTCTATTTATATTCCGAGGCAAAATTTTTCCCCTTCCCGAGGCAAATTGGGCTTAGTATTACCTAGCCCAATTTGCCTGCCTGCTCCTGGTGGGGGATAGATAAAACAGATGGTCTCATAATGCGTGGTTGAGTCATCGGACAGATTTAGAGTTGAGGAAGCAGAAGGCAATTGAAATACCTCCTGCAAAGAATTTGATTTCTATATTTAGACCATGTAGCCATTAATTACACCATGTAGCCATTAATCTTTTGGCAGCCTCGCAGAGTTAGCATGCCGGCAAAACTGTATCGAGTTACGGGTGCGAAGCAAAGTTGGACATTTAACAATTGAAAGCAGAGTCAAGTATCCATGCACAGTTCGTATACGTGTACGTAAGTTTTCAAGACTCGTAATCTTCGTCTGATAGACGTGCGACTCGATAAAGCCCCATGCAAAGAAATCTAAAGGGGTTAAATCTGGTCATCTCGCTGGCCAAGGTCTGTTGCTTCCGCGTCCGATCCAGCGATTTGGAAAACGTCCATTTAGATAATCCTGAACAATTTTGGCATAGTGACAAGGAGCACCATCATGTTGATAGACGACGGGGATAGGATTGTTAGTACCGTCGTCTATCAACATGATGGTGCTCCTTGTCACTATGCCAAAATTGTTCAGGATTATCTAAATGGACTTTTTCCAAATCGCTGGATCGGACGCGGAAGCAACAGACCTTGGCCAGCGAGATCACCAGATTTAACCCTTTTAGATTTCTTTGCATGGGGCTTTATCAAATCGCACGTTTATCAGACGAAGATTACGAGTCTTGAAAACTCACGTACACGTATACGAACTGCTGCAGATAATATAACCCCGCGAATGCTCCAGAATGTGTTTAGAAATGCTGCGGAACGATTTGAGCTGTGCAGGGATACTGATGGGCGTCACGTCGAATCCTACTCTTAATTATTTAATAGATGTTACCACTTTATCATTTTATGATTGAATTCCATATAATTTCCAAGTGCTTCACAAAAATAGATCCTGACTTTATGTACACCCTGTATATGAACATAGGAATTATTCATTGTTCATTTTTACACATATATATATATATATATACACACACACACACACATATATATATATATATATATATATACACGTGTACATATATCGGGTCCGCAAAAAAAAAAGGAGCATGACGAAAATGTTTACTGTACATTTATTTTTACACATAATGACAAATAACTTATTTTATGCAAATAAGCAACAAATAAACTAAGTTAGTACCAAATTTCATGTCAATACGTCAAAAATTAAAGAAAATAGAAAAGTTTTACTACAACATGTCATATAATTTTACAATTTCCAAAGAAAACGAAATTATAAGACTATAAAAATTGTTCGATATGTTTGCCAGAAACCTCTACAACCCTTCGTAATCGGGGCCTAAATTGATCTATAGCTTTATCTACTTGATCTTGGGTAATTTCTTCCCATTTTTGTACGATAACTTCTTTCAAATGTTCGACATTTCGGATCTTATGCTTGTACATTTTCTCAGCCAACATTTCCCATATTCCGTAGTCTACGGGATTCAAATCTGGACTATTAGGGGGCCAATCTTTTGGGTAAAGCAATTCAGGAACATTATTTTCTAAAAATTCAATAGTTGACTTAGCGGTATGCGCCCGAGCGCCATCCTGTTGGAATAAGAAGTAACCATTATTCGCCAATCGTCTCATTTCGGGCAGCATTTGTTCCAACAAGTTCAGTGTAATAGCGGGCGTCTACTTTGATGTTTGGCTCTACGAAAAAAACAGATGTCTTGCCTAGTTTAGACACACTGACCCATACCATTACGCTGGCAGAAAAATGATTACGTGTAGCATAAAGTCTATCATCTGGTATTTCATTTTTACGATTAACTCTTGAATACACTCTGTCATTTTGGGAATTTCGCGGTGGTTCTACCGTAAACTTCTTTTCGTCAGTAAAAAAGCCGAGGTCTACTTTTTCGGGAGTGATATTTCTTAACATGCGCTCAGAACAAACAACTCTTTTCTGTTCGTTAATTTCAGTTAATTTCTGCCCGTGTATCCGTTTATAAGGTTTTAGTTCAAGGTCGTTTTTAATAATGTTTCTGACGCTACTTTCGGATATGCTCAACTCATTAGCAATTCTGGACGGTGTCACGTGAGTCCCTGGTCTGCCTTCTTGACTACAAATTCTTAGTTCCACATCTTTGATGTTTTCTTTGGTTCGAACTGATCTTGGCCTCCAGCTTCCTTGTTTCCTTTCAGTACTTTCAGTTTCGTCGATTTTTCTTAACAGCTTGTCCAAACCTCCTTTCGACCATGGTTTATTCGGAAACTCTTGTAATAATTTTATTGCGCCATAATTTTTATCGTCTATAATGTTTTATTAATATTTTATCTTCTTTAGAAAAGGGCATATTATCATTTTTATTGATTAAAATTATTTAGGCATCTGAAAAAAATAATTTGTAATGAGAAAAACATTAAATTTTTACGCGGAAATTCACTTTTTTTTAGTCATTGCACTTTGTGGCCATAAAATCTTTATTTTATGACCGATTTTGATGAAATTTGTTTTATACAACTCTGGGCTCTTTTATCTTTAGCTAGATATATAACATTTAAGGGTCCGGCAAAAAATGCGGGCGTGAGAGCAATTTTCGTCAAGCTCCTTTTTTTTTGCGGACCCTGTATATATACATACATTTCAACTGCAAACAACACACAGTATAATTAACGTAAAGAACGACGCTTGTATAGAAGAACGTTCCGCGCAAGATGAGGAGGGAGAACGAACAAATGAAAAAATGAGGTAACCACCCGGGAATCGAACCCGGGATCTTCCGATTGCCGGTCAGATATGATAACCATTACACCATGGGCCTCACTCAATCAGAAGTCGTAATTCTCCTACATACGCGAAGAAACCAATGCCCTGAGGGGGCACCTCCCGCATGCCGCACATATATACATTTCAACTGCAAACAACACACAGTATAATTAACGTAAAGAACAACGCTTGTATAGAAGAACGTTAGTGGTTAGCGTCACTGAGTACGAAACCATCGGCCCCGGGTACGAGACCCGACGGCAACCGGCGCGCAGCAAAACCCAGCTCTTCATCCTTCCACACAATAAAGAAAGTGGTTGGTAGATAAATGGGTACCCTAGGTGGCCTAGTGGTTAAGACGCTGGGCTGCTGATGGGGCGTGGTTTGAATTCCACGTTAAACTGTAGGTCTAAGGTGGAGTGAAAAGCTTGACCTTCGTCAGAATGAACAATTCGGGCGGAAGCTAACCAAAGGTTATATATACATATAAATATGTGTATATATATATATATATATATATATATTATATATATACTGTATATATATGTGTGTGTGTGTGTGTGTGTGTGTGTGTGTATAGGTATATATATATATATATATATGTGTGTGTGTGTGTGTATACACACATACATATATACAATATATATATATATATATATATATATATATATATATATACAGGGTCTCCCGTAAGTCTGGACCCATAGGGATTTATAATATATTTTTTTATTATGTTATTATTATTTTATTATTATTATTTTTTATTATTTTTATTATGATTTTTATTTGTGGGGCCACTTGAAAGCCAAAGTGTACGAGGTCAAACTTCAGAACATTTTCCACCTTAAAGCACGCATTGTGGAGGCGTGTCAAGAAATTTCTGCGACTGTGATTCAGAAAGTGCTGTCGCAGTGGAGATTGCGTCTTCAACTATGTGTGCGACACAACGGCGGACACTTTGAACAGATTATGTAATAAATTTTTGGACTATTTTGTAATTTTATTATTTTTCCCTATGGGTCCAGACTTACGGGACACCCTGTATATATACATATATATATATATATATATATATATATATATATATTATATATATAAACAAACAACCACAGGGAAAAAGGAAAAAGAAACACGAAATCCGAGCGCTTTCGTGATACATTCACTTCTTCAGGGAAAAGAAAGAATCTATTAAGTTCGCCTATTTCTTTCTTTTCCCTGAATATGTGAATATATCACGAAAGCGCTCGGATTTCGTGTTTCTTTTTCTTTTTCCCTGTGGTTGTTTGCTTATTAATAAGATCACGTGTTATTCTGTGATTTTTCTACATACATATATATGTATATACATGTATATACATATATATATATATATATATATATATATATATATATATATATATATATATATATATACATACATATATACATGCATATATATATGTATATATATATACATACACATATATATGTCTATATATACACACACACACACATATAAATATATATATATATATATATGCATGTGTGTGTATATATATATGTTAACTCCCCCTTTATGGCCCTGAGTCGGTTCGGATTCGACGGGGGGGTTCTGGTTCGGAGGCAAACAACGGATGTTTCTTCTTTATACTTTTCTATAATTCTTTCTAATTCTTTTCTCTCGCTTGGTTAAATTCTTCTCATTTTATAACTTGTCGACTTGACTGACTGAGTTCCTGAAGGGAGTACGGCTCGAAGGAAAAAGATAAAAACTTCTTTTACTGTGGTTTACTTCTTAAAAATATACAGGTACTCTGAATTTACAGGGGTAGAGGTTCGACCTCTTTCGACTATGGCTCAGGCCGGAATCTAAAAATATATTAAGGAGGCAAGGGGCCTCTGCCCCCTCCTAATGAGGTGCTAATCTGAAGTACAATGATGAAGTGCAACGATGAAGTGCTAATCAGAAGTCTAATGCAGAAGTGAAGTAATTTTATAAGTACAGTATAATATAGTCTAAATGTTTGGGGTAGACAATCGAAGGTTAAGTTTTCCCCTTTTTAAATACATGATCAGATGTTTTTTTTGAAAGATTTCAACTAAAAAGAATAAAAAAAAATAAAAATAAAAAAGAACAACTATCGCTGATTCTACATTCCTGAAAGCGATATAATTTCGTATTAGCACATAAGCACAATTTTGAGTACATGACTGAGTACGTATTAATTTTGGTTCATTACAATTACGATTACAATTACCAATTAATTCATATTCACTCATTGTTTAATTACACTTCTATTAAAGTACATTCTTACATTATAAATTAAATCATTACATTTAATTAGTTTCACTGAAGTACATTACAAGTTATTGTTCATTACAGTTTCATTAAAGTACATTACAAGTTATTGTTAATTTACAGTTAATTACAATTTAACAGTTACTATAACTTTTCGTTTTTACAGTGTTTCATTAATAGACAATTAAGATGTTAGAAATATAATACAAAGTACATGGGCACATAACACATAATATAACATAACACATGGTAATGTTATAAATTCGAATCAGAGCGAAAGGAGACTTTTTAACTTTGAGCGTTCGAATTCTGCTGCGATGAGCGGAATGTGATCTTACTAAGCATTGTTTTGAGTTCACCTCGGGAGGTCATATAATTAAAAATAAAAATGAAAAAAATAATACGAGAACGTTTTTTCGCGTTCTCGAACGAACCTAAAGTTTCGCGCCGACACGAGTAAAAATGAATATTTAATAAAATTTATATTGGATAATGGTCAAGATAAGATATGAATGTAAGAATGAGTGTGGTTGAATAATAATTATATTTATACTACATAACATATAAATAATGATTTCTCTAGAGTGTTTAGTCCTTAGGGAAATAAATGACGGGAAAATGTGACGTCATAGTTATTGAATTTTTACGTATAGTACAAATCATTGTTAGGAAGATTTACAAGAACGAATTATTCCCACAGAGTGGGAAACGTAAAGAGAATAAAGTTATTTTGTGACGTCATAGTGTATAAGTCATTATTAGAAAGATGAATTAGAAAAATACAGGAATGAATAAAGACGTACAAATCGAAATTCTATCCAAAACTCGCTTATGTGATTTTTGGTTTCTTATGTAAAAATGGACAATGAATTCATATAATGATGGTGTAGGAATTGTTCATTGTTCACTTTTTACATTACTCTCCCCTTTTAAAAATGATATTTATACAATAATTTAATAGGGTACCATTAATACAATACAATGAGAAAATAGCATCCTAACAGGGTACCATTAGTTACAATACAAATTTTATACAGAACGATTTCGGGTAGTTGAGTACAATGCAGAGTAATCAAATTTTTTAACATGACACTCGCGTAGAGGGCTATGATAAAAATATAAAAATTCAAAGATTAAAACTTTAATTTAGACAAACATTTAATAGGATTAATACATTAATTTAGACAACCAATTAAGTTAGACAAACAATGATATTGTAAAACTTTTAGCAAAATTTTTTTTTTTTTTTCTGTGGGGAAAATTACATTCACAATGAATAGGTAAAAGGGAATAATATAAATCGTACAATCTATAAGCTAATTTTTATTGACTAGTGTAGGTAAAAATAGAATTACGTAATGGATGATATATAGACCTGTGGTCTAGTGTGTATTTATGTTTATTGGGTACAAAGTGTGTATTTTATAAATTCGAGAGACATTAGCTGCGAGGATTGTTAAATTAACTGTATAAATGCATGAGCAAAAATTTATAAAGGGTGATCCAGAGAAATGGGACCCAAAAGAAACCCCTGTAACTCTTAAAGTATAAGTCCTTTTATAAAATCATACGCATCATTCGAAAGAGGATAGTTACAAGTTTGTACAGGATTGTATAGGTTTTGACAATACAAGACAAGATAAGATACAAAACAAAATAAAAGCATGGCAGTTTTGCGTCAAACGTTTCCAGGCGAGTTAATCTCAAGATTTGGAGACGTTGAATGGCCCGCAATGTTTCCGGATTTTTCTCCCTTAGATTATTATCTCTGGGGATATTTAAAGAGTAGGGTCTACAGAAATAGCCCAACGACCTTGCAAGAATTGAAGGCCGCCATCACAAATGAGATACAGGCCATACCAACGCACACTCTTGCAAAAGTGATGCAGAACTTACAAGCGAGAACACTGGCATGCTTTGCAACTAATGGAGCACATTTGAAAGGAGACATTTAAAAAAAAAAATATTTCATAATAAACTTGTAACTCTACTCTTTCGAATGATATATAGTTTTTATGAAAGGAATTAAATATTAAGAATATTTGGCTTTTTTTTATGGGTCCCATTTATCTGGATCACCCTTTATATATAAGCAAAAATGATTAAGACTAAATAGCATAAGTTGCACTTACGTAATGAAATAGTTTTATTGTGATATTCAGTGATTTTAGCATATGGTTTGTGTGTATATATATATATATATAATAGTGTGTGCATGCATTTTTATTGACTGTTGTAGGTACAAATCGAATTACGTAGTGGATGATGTATAGACCTGTGGTCAAATGTGTAGGGATTTGGAAGTTTTTTTTGAATTAACAAAGTTTAAAAATGATGTATAATAATTTAAGATGGGTTTATGGTTATATATATATATATATATATATACATTTACGTTAAGGAATAGATAAAACAACTTAATAAATGCATGAACGAGAATTTATATATAGTAAGCAAAAATTATTAAGATTATAACGATGATGTTTGCATACGAGTTTTTAATGCAAAAGCGGCTGAAGGGACGGAACGTAAATGAATTCGAATGTGTCAAAAGTAATAAAATTCAATTAGGGTTATAGATTTTACATAATTAATTAGTTACACGTATAAGGTAATTAAAAAAAACGAACTTAGAGGACTTACAATTAATGAAAGTACATCTCACGGTTTTAAAAATTGAATTTTGACACACAATTAATTTCGACAACTAAAATTCATAGCCATATACTGTAGTAGTATATCAATTTGACTATAATTTTCGTTTGATACCTTACAAATGGTACAATAACAATTTAAGGACAGTTACTCACGATTAATTGAACAAAATAAAAATAAAATACAAATTAAAAATATAAATCAATTATGCATTTCAACGAGCTAAATATAATTTTATAATATTCTAAAAAAAATAAAAGTAAATCGAGCCATAGATGAATTTTGATCAAGAATAAAAAAGTTATTGAAATGAAAGGGAAGCATTTCGAAAAATCTTTTCTTTTAATAATTTCAGGTAAATTTTACATTAAAAATTATTTTTATATAAAAACAAAATATTAAAAAGGTTTAATAATTTTTGCAGGTTAAGTAGAAAAATCATACTCTTTCGTTGAATGTTGATAGAATTTTGAATTATTTGATATTTTAGTCTGAAAACTTGTTTGCATATAGACAAATACATCTGTTTTATTGTGTAGAAGTTTTACTAAAGATTAAATGGCTGAAATTTAGGGTATGTGCGGTCATACGGGTAAATTTTCCGATCGTACAGAGCAGGATAAATTAGGTACATGATCGATTAATTGTTACGCTATTTCTGTCATCATATAATCAAAATAATTATAAAACTCGTTAAAAACTTTTGTAAAAACGGTTTTGGTCGACACTGGGTTCAACTGGGGTTGGGGTGTTAAAATAAAAATAAAAATAGAAAACAAAGTTTGGAGTACTACATTCGGGGGAATTGAGTGACTAAGCGAGGGATATAAGTCTGAAATTGACAATTACATCTTTTCGTGAGCACTTTGCTCTTTTTTTTTTTTTTTTTTTTTGTAAAGATTGCTTGTCACACTACTTAGAACAAAAACTAAAAAAAGTTGAACAAACGGAGGGACGGCATGTTCCTCATATACATTATAATAATTACCAAAATCGTTACAACCTTTGTAAAAACGGTTTTGTTACAATTAATGAATTACATAAATATATCTATATACGTAACAATGGCATGAAAAGAAAAGACAGATAGGTCAATTTTCTTCTCACAAACACAAAAAAAGGTTGAATTAAATTCTCTTGAACAACAAAAAAAGGTTGAATTCAATTGACTGCATTGAAAACTTCGACTTGAAAACTAACTTCGACTTAAAAACTAACTTTGACTTGAACTCTCTCAAGTATTTCTATAAAAATCTCTGGGGCGGTTGGCCGTCTTGGCGCAACCTTCTGACTTGACCTCTTATCAAGTATTCTGAAACTATCTGACTTGAACGCTTGTCAAGTATTCTGAACTGTAACTTGAACTCTTATCAAGTATTCTTGAAACTATCTGACTTGAACTCTTATCAAGTAGTATCTTGAAACTGAAAATGAAACTGACTTGAACTCTTATCAAGTAGTATCTTGAAACTGAAAATGAAACTTCACTGTCTAACTTGAACGCTTGTCAAGTGAAGATTAACTGAAAAATGGAAAATGACTGCACTTGATCTTTATCAAGTGGAGACGATTAACCTCTGGGGTTTGGTTGACCCTCTTGGTGCAACCTTCTGACTTGAAAACTGAATTCAAAAAATGACTTCAAAAAAATGACTTCAAAATTGCTTCAAGTATCTCTCTAAATCTCTAAACTCTCTCTAAAAACTCTCTAAACTCTCTGTAAACTCTATCTCTCTTAATTTGCAAGTCAATTCAATTCAGTAATTGAAAAAAATTTACAAACAAAAAAATTAAAAAAATGTAACAATATTTCATTCTAATGTACGGGAAGGTACATAAAATAAAATTATTCTATACTGAATATAACAGTGAAAATAACTTTGAAATTAACTCTGAAATTAACTCTGTTACAATTAACTCTGTTACAATTAACTCTGTTACAATTAACTTATGTGACTTTTAACTTTTGTGACTTTTAACTTTTGTGACTTTTAACTTCTGTGAAAATTACTGTTTCACTAAAAAAAATGTATCACTGGTGTATGGAATGTTCACTGTGTTTCTTGTAAATTCTGACTTGATACTCATTATTAACTGTTAATAATAGTGACTTTTCAAGTGTTTATAAATTTCTTAAAAAAACAACTCTTACTTAACAAGATTCCTACGGCGAAATCCTTAGAGACGTGTCCTGAAGACGTCTTGCTGGCTACTTGTTCCTGGATGAAAACTAGACGTGGAGAACTTGGAGTCGTGACACACCGGTCAAGGGTGGATGTTACGAACTAGAAGTCGTGACACGCCGGTCAACTGGTTTTATCCTGATGCAGGGTAATTTCTATCTTGGCCAAAGAGTGGCCTCTTCTTAAAATAATCTTCTTAAAATCTTCTTTTTATCCTGATGCAGGGTAATTTCTATCTTGGCCAAAGAGTGGCCTCTTCTTCAAATAATCTTCTTAAAATCTTCTTTTTATCCTGATGCAGGGTAATTTCTATTCTTGGCCAAAGAGTGGCCTCTTCTTAAAATAATCTTCTTAAAATCTTCTTTTTATCCTGATGCAGGGTAATTTCTATTCTTGGCCAAAGAGTGGCCTCTTCTTAAAATAATCTTCTTATTAAACATCTTCTTGTTAAACATCTTCTTGTTAAACATCTTGTTAAACATCTTCTGGTTAAAATCTTCTGGTTAAAATCTTCTGGTTAAAATCTTCTTCTTAAGATCCTGGTAAAGGGTATCCACAAAGTTAGAATCCTCTTCTTAAAATAATAATTCTTCTTAGAATAATTCTTTTTCTTAAAATAATTCTTCTTCTTGAATTATTTCTTCGAAAATTCATTCTTCTTAGAATGATTCTGGTTAAAATCATTCGTCGTAAAACTATTCTTCTGAAAATCATCTTGATAGTAGGGTCGCCAATTTTTGTTTATCCTGGCAGGGTCGCCAGACTGTTAAACCCCCCTTTATGGCCCTGAGTCGGTTCGGATTCGACGGGGGGTTCTGGTTCGGAGGCAAGCAACGGATGTTTCTTCTTTATACTTTTCTATAATTCTTTCTAATTCTTTTCTCTCGCTTGGTTAAATTCTTCTCTTTTTTAACTTGTCGACTTGACTGACTGAGTTCCTGAAGAGAGCACGGCTCGAAGGAAAAAGATAAAAACTTCTTTTACTGTGGTTTACTTCTTAAAAATATACAGGTACTCTGAATTTACAGGGGTAGAGGTTCGACCTCTTTCGACTATGGCTCAGGCCGGAATCTAAAAATATATTAAGGAGGCAAGGGGCCTCTGCCCCCTCCTAATGAGGTGCTAATCTGAAGTACAATGATGAAGTGCAACGATGAAGTGCTAATCAGAAGTCTAATGCAGAAGTGAAGTAATTTTATAAGTACAGTATAATATAGTCTAAATGTTTGGGGGAGACAATCGAAGGTTAAGTTTCCCCCCTTTTTAAATACATGATCAGATGTTTTTTTTGAAAGATTTCAACTAAAAAGAATAAAAAAAAATAAAAATAAAAAAGAACAACTATCGCTGATTCTACATTCCTGAAAGCGATATAATTTCGTATTAGCACATAAGCACAATTTTGAGTGCATGACTGAGTACGTATTAATTTTGGTTCATTACAATTACGATTACAATTACCAATTAATTCATATTCACTCATTGTTTAATTACACTTCTATTAAAGTACATTCGTACATTATAAATTAAATCATTACATTTAATTAGTTTCACTGAAGTACATTACAAGTTATTGTTCATTACAGTTTCATTAAAGTACATTACAAGTTATTGTTAATTTACAGTTAATTACAATTTAACAGTTACTATAACTTTTCGCTTTTACAGTGTTTCATATTAATAGACAAGATGTTAGAAATATAATACAAAGTACATGGGCACATAACACATAATATAACATAACACATGATAATGTTATAAATTCGAATCAGAGCGAAAGGAGACTTTTTAACTTTGAGCGTTCGAATTCTGCTGCGATGAGCGGAATGTGATCTTACTAAGCATTGTTTTGAGTTCACCTCGGGAAGTCATATAATTAAAAATAAAAATGAAAAAAATAATACGAGAACGTTTTTTCGCGTTCTCGAACGAACCTAAAGTTTCGCGCCGACACGAGTAAAAATGAATATTTAATAAAATTTATATTGGATAATGGTCAAGATAAGATATGAATGTAAGAATGAGTGTGGTTGAATAATAATTATATTTATACTACATAACATATAAATAATGACTTCTATAGAGTGTTTAGTCCATAGGGAAATTAATGACGGGAAAATGTGACGTCATAGTTATTGAATTTTTACGTATAGTACAAATCATTGTTAGGAAGATTTACAAGAACGAATTAGAGACAGAGTGGGAAACGTAAAGAGAATAAAGTTATTTTGTGGTCATAGTGTATAAGTCATTATTAGAAAGATGAATTAGAAAAATACAGGAATGAATAAAGACGTACAAATCGAAATTCTACCCAAAACTCGCTTATGTGATTTTTGGTTTCTTATGTAAAAATGGACAATGAATTCATATAATGATGGTGTAGGAATTGTTCATTGTTCACTTTTTACATTACTCTCCCCTTTTAAAAATGATATTTATACAATAATTAATAGGGTACATTAATACAATACAAATGAGAAAATAACATCCTAACAGGGTACCATTAATACAATAAATGAGAAAATAGCATCCTAACAGGGTACCATTAGTTACAATACAAATTTTATACAGAACGATGTCGGGTAGTTGAGTACAATGCCAGAGTAATCAAATTTTTTAACATGACACTCGCGTAGAGGGCTATGATAAAAATATAAAAATTCAAAGATTAAAAACTTTAATTTAGACAAACATTTAATAGGATTAATACATTAATTTAGACAACCAATTAAGTTAGACAAACAATGATATTGTAAAATTTTTAGCAAAATTTTATTTTTTTTTTCTGTGGGGAAAATTACATTCACAATGGATAGGTAAATAGTTGAGTACAATGCAGAGTAATCAAATTTTTTAACATGACACTCGCGTAGAGGGCTATGATAAAAATATAGAAATTCAAAGATTAAAACTTTAATTTAGACAAACATTTAATCGGATTAATACATTAATTTAGACAACGAATTAAGTTAGACAGACAATGATATTGTAAAATTTTTAGCAGTTTTATTTTTTTTTTCTGTGGGGAAAATTACATTCACAATGAATAGGTAAAAGGGAAAAATATAAATCGTACAATCTATAAGCTAATTTTTATTGACTAGTGTAGGTAAAAATAGAATTACGTAATGGATGATATATAGACCTGTGGTCTAGTGTGTATTTATGTTTATTGGGTACAAGTGTGTATTTTATAAAGTTCGAGAGACATTAGCTGAGAGGATTGTTAAATTAACTGTATAAATGCATGAGCAAAAAATTTAATATATAAGCAAAATGATTAAGACTAAATAGCATAAGTTGCACTTACGTAATGAAATAGTTTTATTGTGATATTCAATGATTTTAGCATAAGGTTTGTGTTATATATATAGTGTGCATGCATTTTTATTGACTGTTGTAGGTACAAATCGAATTACGTAGTGGATGATGTATAGACCTGTGGTCAAATGTGTAGGGATTTGGAAGTTTTTTTTAATTAACAAAGTTTAAAAATGATGTATAATTTTAAGATGGGTTTAGGGTTATATATATATATATATATACATTACGTTAAGGAATAGATAAAACAACTTAATAAATGCATGAACGAGAATTTATATATGTAAGCAAAAATTATTTAAGATTATAACGATGATGTTTGCATACGAGTTTTTAATGCAAAAGCGGCTGAAGGGACGGAACGTAAATGAATTCGAATATGTGTCAAAAGTAATAAATTCAATTAGGATTATAGATTTTACATAATTAATTAGTTACACGTATAAGGTAATTAAAAAAAACGAACTTAGAGGACTTACAATTAATGAAAGTACATCTCACGGTTTTAAAAATTGAATTTTGACACAATTAATTTCGACAACTAAAATTCATAGCCATATACTGTAGTAGTATATCAATTTGACTATAATTTTCGTTTGATACCTTACAAATGGTACAATAACAATTTAAGGACAGTTACTCACGATTAATTGAACAAAATAAATTAAAATACAAATTAAAAATATAAATCAATTATGCATTTCAACGAGCTAAATATAATTTTATAATATTCTAAAAAAAATAAAAGTAAATCGAGCATAGATGAATTTTGATCAAGAATAAAAAGTTATTGAAATGAAAGGGAAGCATTTCGAACAATCTTTTTTTTTAATAATTTCAGGTAAATTTTACATTAAAAATTATTTTTATATAAAAACAAAATATTAAAAGGTTAATAATTTTTGCAGGTTAAGTAGAAAAATCATACTCTTTCGTTGAATGTTGAAAGAATTTTGAATTATTTGATATTTAGTCTGAAAAACTTGTTTGCATATAGACAAATACATCTGTTTATTGTGTAGAAGTTTTACTAAAGATTAAATGGCTGAAATTTAGGGTATGTGCGGTCATACGGGTAAATTTCCCGATCGTACAGAGCAGGATAAATTAGGTACATGATCGATTAATTGTTACGCTATTTCTGTCATCATATAATCAAAATAATTATAAACTCGTTAAAAACTTTTGTAAAAACGGTTTTGGTCGACACTGGGTTCAACTGGGATGGGGGTTTAAATAAAAATAAAAATAGAAAACAAAGTTTGGAGTACTACATCGGGGGAATTGAGTGACTAAGCGGGGGATATAAGTCTGAAATTGACAATTACATCTTTTCGTGATCACTTTCTCTTTTTTTTTTTTTTTTTTTTTAAAAAGATTGCTTGTCACACTACTTAGAACAAAAAAACTAAAAAAGTTGAACAACGGAGGGACGGCATGTTCCTCATATACATTATAATAATTACCAAAATCGTTACAACCTTTGTAAAAACGGTTTTGTTACAATTAATGAATTACATAACTATATATCTATATACGTACAATGGCATGAAAAGAAAAGACAGATAGGTCAATTTTCTTCTCACAAAACACAAAAAAAAGGTTGAATTAAATTCTCTTGAACAACAAAAAAGGTTGAATTCAATTGACTGCATTGAAAACTTCGACTTGAAAAACTAACTTCGACTTAAAACTAACTTTGACTTGAACTCTCTCAAGTATTTCTATAAAAATCTCTGGGGCGGTTGGCCGTCTTGGCGCAACCTTCTGACTTGACCTCTTATCAAGTATTCTGAAACTATCTGACTTGAACGCTTGTCAAGTATTCTGAACTGTACTTGAACTCTTATCAAGTATTCTTGAAACTATCTGACTTGAACTCTTATCAAGTAGTATTTTGAAACTGAAAATGAAACTGACTTGAACTCTTATCAAGTAGTATCTTGAAACTGAAAATGAAACTGACTTGAACTCTATCAAGTAGTATCTTGAAACTGAAATGAAACTGACTTGATCTCTTATCAAGTAGTATCTTGAAACTGAAAATGAAACTTAACTGTCTAACTTGAACGCTTGTCAAGTGAAGCTTAACTGAAAAATGGAAAATGACTGCACTTGATCTTTATCAAGTGGAGACGATTAACCTCTGGGGTTTGGTTGACCCTCTTGGTGCAACCTTCTGACTTGAAAACTGACTTCAAAAAATGACTTCAAAAAAATGACTTCAAAATTGCTTCAAGTATCTCTCTAAATCTATAAACTCTCTCTAAAAACTCTGTAAACTCTCTGTAAACTCTCTCTCTCTTAATTTGCAAGTCAATTCAATTCAGTAATTGAAAAAAATTTGCAAACAAAAAAATAAAAAAAATGTAAATATTTCATTCTAATGTACGGGAAGGTACATAAAATAAAATTATTCTATACTGAATATAACAGTGAAAATAACTCTCTTTGAAATTAACTCTCTTTGAAATTAACACTCTTTGAAATTAACTCTGTTACAATTAACTCTGTTACAATTAACTCTGTTACAATTAACTCTGTTACAATTAACTTTTGTGACTTTTAACTTTTGTGACTTTTAACTTTTGTGACTTTTAACTTTTGTGACTTTTAACTTTTGTGACTTTTAACTTCTGTGAAAATTAGTTTCACTAAAAAAAATGTATCACTGGTGTATGGAATGTTCACTGTGTTTCTTGTAAATTCTGACTTGATACTCATTATTAACTGTTAATAATAGTGACTTTTCAAGTGTTTATAAATTTCTTAAAAAAACAACTCTTACTTAACAAGATTCCTACGGCGAAATCCTTAGAGACGTGTCCTGAAGACGTCTTGCTGGCTACTTGTTCCTGGATGAAAACTAGACGTGGAGAACTTGGAGTCGTGACACACCGGTCAAGGGTGGATGTTACGAACTAGAAGTCGTGACACGCCGGTCAACTGGTTTTATCCTGATGCAGGGTAATTTCTATCTTGGCCAAAGAGTGGCCTCTTCTTAAAATAATCTTCTTAAAATCTTCTTTTTATCCTGATGCAGGGTAATTTCTATCTTGGCCAAAGAGTGGCCTCTTCTTCAAATAATCTTAAAATCTTCTTTTTATCCTGATGCAGGGTAATTTCTATTCTTGGCCAAAGAGTGGCCTCTTCTTAAAATAATCTTCTTATTAAACATCTTCTTGTTAAACATCTTCTTGTTAAACATCTTCTTGTTAAACATCTTCTGGTTAAAATCTTCTGGTTAAAATCTTCTGGTTAAAATCTTCTTCTTAAGATCCTGGTAAAGGGTATCCACAATGTTAGAATCCTCTTCTTAAAATAATAATTCTTCTTAGAATAATTATTTTTCTTAAAATAATTCTTCTTCTTGAATTATTTCTTCGAAAATTCATTCTTCTTAGAATGATTCTGGTTAAAATCATTCGTCGTAAAACTATTCTTCTGAAAATCATCTTGATAGTAGGGTCGCCAATTTTTGTTTATCCTGGCAGGGTCGCCAGACTGTTAACCCCCCCTTTATGGCCCTGAGTCGGTTCGGATTCGACGGGGGGGTTCTGGTTCGGAGGCAAGCAACGGATGTTTCTTCTTTATACTTTTCTATAATTCTTTCTAATTCTTTTCTCTCACTTGGTTAAATTCTACTCTTTTTATAACTTGACGACTTGACTGACTGAGTTCCTGAAGAGAGTACGGCTCGAAGGAAAAAGATAAAAAATTCTTTTACTGTGGTTTACTTCTTAAAAATATACAGGTACTCTGAATTTACAGGGGTAGAGGTTCGACCTCTTTCGACTATGGCTCAGGCCGGAATCTAAAAATATATTAAGGAGGCAAGGGGCCTCTGCCCCCTCCTAATGATGTGCTAATCTGAAGTACAATGATGAAGTGCAACGATGAAGTGCTAATCAGAAGTCTAATGCAGAAGTGAAGTAATGTTATAAGTACAGTATAATATAGTCTAAATGTTTGGGGGAGATAATCGAAGGTTAAGTTTCCCCCCTTTTTAAATACATGATCAGATGTTTTTTTGAAAGATTTCAACTAAAAAGAATAAAAATAAAAATAAAAAAAAAGAACAACTATCGCTGATTCTACATTCCTGAAAGCGATATAATTTCGTATTAGCACATAAGCACAATTTTGAGTACATGACTGAGTACGTATTAATTTTGGTTCATTACAATTACGATTACAATTACCAATTAATTCATATTCACTCATGTGTTAATTACACGTCTATTAAAGTACATTCTTACATTATAAATAAATCATTACATTTAATTAGTTTCACTGAAGTACATTACAAGTTATTGTTCATTACAGTTTCATTAAAGTACATTACTAAGTTATTGTTAATTTACAGTTAATTACAATTTAACAGTTACTATAACTTTTCGTTTTTACAGTGTTTCATATTAATAGACAATTAAGATGTTAGAAATATAATACAAAGTACATGGGCACATAACACATAATATAACATAAACACATGATAATGTTATAAATTCGAATCAGAGCGAAAGGAGACTTTTAACTTGAGCGTTCGAATTCTGCTGCGATGAGCGGAATGTGATCTTACTAAGCATTGTTTTGAGTTCACTGGGAGGTCATATAATTAAAAATAAAAATGAAAAAAATAATACGAGAACGTTTTTCGCGTTCTCGAACGAACCTAAAGTTTCCGCGCCGACACGAGTAAAAATGAATATTTAATAAAATTTATATTGGATAATGGTCAAGTTAAGATATGAATGTAAGGAATGAGTGTGGTTGAATATAATTATATTTATACTTACATAAATATAAATAATGACTTCTATAGAGTGTTTAGTCTTTAGGGAAATAAATGACGGGAAAATGTGACGCTAGTTATTGAATTTTTACGTATAGTACAAATCATTGTTAGGAAGATTTACAAGAACGAATTGCGACACAGAGTGGGAAACGTAAAGAGAATAAAGTTATTTTGTGACGTCATAGTGTATAAGTCATTACTAGAAAGATGAATTAGAAAAATACAGAATGGATAAAGACGTACAAAATCGAAATTCTATCCAAAACTCGCTTATGTATTTTGGTTTCTTATGTAAAAATGGACAATGAATTCATATAATGATGGTGTAGGAATTGTTCATTGTTCATTTTACATTACTCTCCCTTTTAAAAATGATATTTATACAATAATTGTAATAGGGTACCATTAATACAATACAAATGAGAAAATAACATCCTAACAGGTACCATTAATACAATACAATGAGAAAAATAGCATCCTAACGGGTACCATTAGTTACAATACAAATTTTATACAGAACGATTTCGGGTAATTCAGTACAATGCAGAGTAATCAAATTTTTTAACATGACACTCGCGTAGAGGGTATGATAAAAATATAAAAATTCAAAGATTAAAACTTTAATTTAGACAAACATTAATAGGATTAATACATTAATTTAGACAACCAATTAAGTTAGACAAACAATGATATTGTAAAATTTTTAGCAAAATTTTATTTTTTTTTTCTGTGGGGAAAATTACATTCACAATGAATAGGTAAAAGGGAAAAAATATAAATCGTACAATCTATAAGCTAATTTTTATGACTAGTGTAGGTAAAAATAGAATTACGTAATGGATGATATATAGACTGTGGTCTAGTGTGTATTTATGTTTATTGGGTACAAAGTGTGTATTTTATAAGTTCGAGAGACATTAGCTGAGAGGATTGTTAAATTAACTGTATAAATGCATGAGCAAAAATTTATATATATAAGCAAAAATGATTAAGACTAAATAGCATAAGTTGCACTTACCTAATGAAATAGTTTTATTGTGATATTCAATGATTTTAGCATAAGGTTTGTGTATATATATAGTGTGCATGCATTTTTATTGACTGTTGTAGGTACAAATCGAATTACGTAGTGGATGATGTATAGACCTGTGGTCAAATGTGTAGGGATTTGGAAGTTTTTTTGAATTAACAAAGTTTAAAAATGATGTATAATAATTTAAGATGGGTTTATGGTTATATATATATATATATATATACATTTACGTTAAGGAATAGATAAAACAACTTAATAAATGCATGAACGAGAATTTATATATAGTAAGCAAAAATTATTAAGATTATAACGATGATGTTTGCATACGAGTTTTTAATGCAAAAGCGGCTGAAGGGACGGAACGTAAATGAATTCGAATGTGTCAAAAGTAATAAAATTCAATTAGGGTTATAGATTTTACATAATTAATTAGTTACACGTATAAGGTAATTAAAAAAAACGAACTTAGAGGACTTACAATTAATGAAAGTACATCTCACTTTTTTAAAAATTGAATTTTAACACACAATTAATTTCGACAACTAAAATTCATAGCCATATACTGTAGTAGTATGTCAATTTGACTATAATTTTCGTTTGATACCTTACAAATGGTACAATAACAATTTAAGGACAGTTACTCACGATTAATTGAACAAAATAAAAATAAAATACAAATTAAAAATATAAATCAATTATGCATTTTAACGAGCTAAATATAATTTTATAATATTCTAAAAAAAATAAAAGTAAATCGAGCCATAGATGAATTTTGATCAAGAATAAAAAAGTTATTGAAATGAAAGGGATTTCGAACAATCTTTTCTTTTAATAATTTCAGGTAAATTTTACATTAAAAATTATTTTTATATAAAAACAAAACATTAAAAAGATTTAATAATTTTTGCAGGTTAAGTAGAAAAATCATACTCTTTCGTTGAATGTTGATAGAATTTTGAATTATTTTGAATTATTTGATATTTTAGTCTGAAAACTTGTTTGCATATAGACAAATACATCTGTTTTATTGTGTAGAAGTTTTACTAAAGATTAAATGGCTGAAATTTAGGGTATGTGCGGTCATACGGGTAAATTTCCCGATCGTACAGAGCAGGATAAATTAGGTACATGATCGATTAATTGTTACGCTATTTCTGTCATCATATAATCAAAATAATTATAAAACTCGTTAAAAACTTTTGTAAAAACGGTTTTGGTCGACACTGGGGTCAACTGGGGTTGGGGTGTTTAAATAAAAATAAAAATAGAAAACAAAGTTTGGAGTACTACATTCGGGGGAATTGAGTGACTAAGCGGGGGATATAAGTCTGAAATTGACAATTACATCTTTTCGTGAGCACTTTACTCTTTTTTTTTTTTTTTAAAAGATTGCTTGTCACACTACTTAGAACAAAAACTAAAAAAAGTTGAACAAACGGAGGGACGGCATGTTCCTCATATACATTATAATAATTACCAAAATCGTTACAACCTTTGTAAAAACGGTTTTGTTACAATTAATGAATTACATAACTATATATCTATATAGTAACAATGGCATGAAAAGAAAAGACAGATAGGTCAATTTTCTTCTCACAAACACAAAAAAAGGTTGAATTAAATTCTCTTGAACAACAAAAAAAGGTTGAATTCAATTGACTGCATTGAAAACTTCGACTGAAAACTAACTTCGACTTAAAAACTAACTTTGACTTGAACTCTCAAGTATTCTATAAAAATCTCTGGGGCGGTTGGCCGTCTTGGCGCAACCTTCTGACTTGACCTCTTATCAAGTATTCTGAAACTATCTGACTTGAACGCTTGTCAAGTATTCTGAACTGTAACTTAACTCTTATCAAGTATTCTTGAAACTATCTGACTTGAACTCTTATCAAGTAGTATTTGAAACTGAAAATGAAACTGACTTGAACTCTTATCAAGTAGTATCTTGAACTGAAAATGAAACTGACTTGAACTCTTATCAAGTAGTATCTTGAAACTGAAAATGAAACTGACTTGACTCTTATCAAGTAGTATCTTGAAACTGAAAATGAAACTTAACTGTCTAATTGAACGCTTGTCAAGTGAAGTTAACTGAAAAATGGAAAATGACTGCACTTGATCTTTATCAAGTGGAGACGATTAACCTCTGGGTTTGGTTGACCCTCTTGGTGCAACCTTCTGACTTGAAAACTGACTTCAAAAAATGACTTCAAAAAAATGACTTCAAAATTGCTTCAAGTATCTCTCTAAATCTATAAACTCTCTCTAAAAACTCTCTAAACTCTCCGTAAACTCTCTCTCTTAATTTGCAAGTCAATTCAATTCAGTAATTGAAAAAAATTTGCATACAAAAAAATAAAAAAAATGTAACAATATTTCATTCTAATGTACGGGAAGGTACATAAAATAAAATTATTCTATACTGAATATAACAGTGAAAATAACTCTCTTTGAAATTAACTCTGTTACAATTATCTCTGTTACAATTAACTCTGTTACAATTAACTTTGTGACTTTTAACTTTTGTGACTTTAACTTTGTGACTTTAACTTTTGTGACTTTTAATCTGTGAAAATTAGTTTCACTAAAAAAAATGTATCACTGGTGTATGGAATGTTCACTGTGTTTCTTGTAAATTCTGACTTGATACTCATTATTAACTGTTAATAATAGTGACTTTTCAAGTGTTTATAAATTTCTTAAAAAAAAAACTTACTTAACAAGATTCCTACGGCGAAATCCTTAGAGACGTGTCCTGAAGACGTCTTGCTGGCTACTTGTCCTGGATGAAAACTAGACGTGGAGAACTTGGAGTCGTGACACACCGGTCAAGGGTGGATGTTACGAACTAGAAGTCGTGACACGCCGGTCAACTGGTTTTATCCTGATGCAGGGTAATTTCTATCTTGGCCAAAGAGTGGCCTCTTCTTAAAATAATCTTCTTAAAATCTTCTTTTTATCCTGATGCACGGTAATTTCTATCTTGGCCAAAGAGTGGCCTCTTCTTAAAATAATCTTCTTAAAATCTTCTTTTTATCCTGATGCAGGGTAATTTCTATCTTGGCCAAAGAGTGGCCTCTTCTTAAAATAATCTTCTTATTAAACATCTTCTTGTTAAACATCTTCTTGTTAAACATCTTCTGGTTAAAATCTTCTGGTTAAAATCTTCTGGTTAAAATCTTCTTCTTAAGATCCTGGTAAAGGGTCTCCACAATGTTAGAATCCTCTTCTTAAAATAATAATTCTTCTTAGAATAATTCTTTTTCTTAAAATAATTCTTCTTCTTGAATTATTTCTTCGAAAATTCATTCTTCTTAGAATGATTCTGGTTAAAATCATTCGTCGTAAAACTATTCTTCTGAAAATCATCTTGATAGTAGGGTCGCCAATTTTTGTTTATCCTGGCAGGGTCGCCAGACTGTTAACCCCCCCCTTTATGGCCCTGAGTCGGTTCGGATTCGACGGGGGGGTTCTGGTTCGGAGGCAAGCAACGGATGTTTTTTCTTTATACTTTTCTATAATTCTTTCTAATTCTTTTCTCTCGCTTGGTTAAATTCTTCTCTTTTTATAACTTGTCGACTTGACTGACTGAGTTCCTGAAGAGAGTACGGCTCGAAGGAAAAAGATAAAAACTTCTTTTACTGTGGTTTACTTCTTAAAAATATACAGGTACTCTGAATTTACAGGGGTAGAGGTTTCGACCTCTTTCGACTATGCTCAGGCCGGAATCTAAAAATATATTAAGGAGGCAAGGGGCCTCTGCCCCCTCCTAATGAGGTGCTAATCTGAAGTACAATGATGAAGTGCAACGATGAAGTGCTAATCAGAAGTCTAATGCAGAAGTGAAGTAATTTTATAAGTACAGTATAATATAGTCTAAATGTTTGGGGGAGACAATCGAAGGTTAAGTTTCCCCCCTTTTTAAATACATGATCAAATGTTTTTTTTGAAGATTTCAACTAAAAAGAATAAAAAAAATAAAATAAAAAAGAACAAACTATCGCTGATTCTACATTCCTGAAAGCGATATAATTCGTATTAGCACATAAGCACCAATTTTGTGAGTACGGACTTAATTTTTTTGGTTCATTACAATTACGATTACAATTACCAATTAATTCATATTCACTCATTGTTTAATTACACTTCTATTAAAGTACATTCTTACATTATAAATTAAAACATTACATTTAATTAGTTTCACTGAAGTACATTACAAGTTATTGTTCATTACAGTTTCATTAAAGTACATTACAAGTTATTGTTAATTTACAGTTAATTACAATTAACAGTTACTATAACTTTTCGTTTTACAGTTTCATATTAATAGACAATTAAGATGTTAGAAATATAATACAAAGTACATGGGCACATAACACATAATATAACATAACACATGATAATGTTATAAATTCGAATCAGAGCGAAAGGAGGAGACTTTTTAACTTTGAGCGTTCGAATTCTGCTGCGATGAGCGGAATGTGATCTTACTAAGCATTGTTTTGAGTTCACCTCGGGAGGTCATATAATTAAAAATAAAAAATGAAAAAAAATAATACGAGAACGTTTTTTCGCGTTCTCGAACGAAACCTAAAGTTTCGCGCCGACACGAGTAAAAATGAATATTTAATAAAATTTATATTGGATAATGGTCAAGATAAGATATGAATGTAAGAATGAGTGTGGTTGAATAATAATTATATTATACTACATAACATATAAATAATGACTTCTATAGAGTGTTTAGTCCTTAGGGAAATAAATGACGGGAAAATGTGACGTCCTAGTTATTGAATTTTTACGTATAGTACAAATCATTGTTAGGAAGATTTACAAGAACGAATTAGAGACACAGAGTGGGAAACGTAAAGAGAATAAAGTTATTTTGTGACGTCATAGTGTATAAGTCATTATTAGAAAGATGAATTAGAAAAATACAGGAATGAATAAAGACGTACAAATCGAAATTCTATCCAAAACTCGCTTATGTGATTTTTGGTTTCTTATGTAAAAATGGACAATGAATTCATATAATGATGGTGTAGGAATTGTTCATTGTTCACTTTCTACATTACTCTCCCCTTTTAAAAATGATTTTTATACAATAATTTAATAGGGTACCATTAATACAATACAAATGAGAAAATAACATCCTAACAGGGTACCATTAATACAATACAATGAGAAAATAGCATCCTAACAGGGTACCATTAGTTACAATACAAATTTTATACAGAACGATTTCGGGTAGTTGAGTACAATGCAGAGTAATCAAATTTTTTAACATGACACTCGCGTAGAGGGCTATGATAAAAATATAAAAATTCAAAGATTAAAACTTTAATTTAGACAAACATTTAATAGGATTAATACATTAATTTAGACAACCAATTAAGATAGACAAACAATGATATTGTAAAATTTTTAGCAAAATTTTTTTTTTTTTTCTGTGGGGAAAATTACATTCACAATGAATAGGTAAAAGGGAAAAATATAAATCGTACAATCTATAAGCTAATTTTTATTGACTAGTGTAGGTAAAAATAGAATTACGTAATGGATGATATATAGACCTGTGGTCTAGTGTGTATTTATGTTTATTGGGTACAAAGTGTGTATTTTATAATTTCGAGAGACATTAGCTGAGAGGATTGTTAAATTAACTGTATAAATGCATGAGCAAAAATTTATATATATAAGCAAAAATTATTAAGACTAAATAGCATAAGTTGCACTTAAGTAATGAAATAATTTTATTGTGATATTCAATGATTTTAGCATAACGTTTGTGTATATATATATATAGTGTGCATGCATTTTTATTGACTGTTGTAGGTACAAATCGAATTACGTAGTGGATGATGTATAGACCTGTGGTCAAATGTGTAGGGATTTGGAAGTTTTTTTTTAATTAACAAAGTTTAAAAATGATGTATAATAATTTAAGATGGGTTTAGGGTATATATATATATATACATTTACGTTAAGGAATAGATAAAACAACTTAATAAATGCATGAACGAGAATTTATATATAGTAAGCAAAAATTATTAAGATTATAACGATGATGTTTGCATACGAGTTTTTAATGCAAAAGCGACTGAAGGGACGGAACGTAAATGAATTCGAATATGTGTCAAAAGTAATAAAATTCAATTAGGATTATAGATTTTACATAATTAATTAGTTACACGTATAAGGTAATTAAAAAAAACGAACTTAGAGGACTTACAATTAATGAAAGTACATCTCACGGTTTTAAAAATTGAATTTTGACACACAATTAATTTCGACAACTAAAATTCATAGCCATATACTGTAGTAGTATGTCAATTTGACTATAATTTTCGTTTGATACCTTACAAATGGTACAATAACAATTTAAGGACAGTTACTCACGATTAATTGAACAAAATAAAAATAAAATACAAATTAAAAATATAAATCAATTATGCATTTCAACGAGCTGAATATAATTTTATAATATTCTAAAAAAAATAAAAGTAAATCGAGCCATAGATGAATTTTGATCAAGAATAAAAAAGTTATTGAAATGAAAGGGAAGCATTTCGAACAATCTTTTCTTTTAATAATTTCAGGTAAATTTTACATTAAAAATTATTTTTATATAAAAAACAAAATATTAAAAAGGTTTAATAATTTTTGCAGGTTAAGTAGAAAAATCATACTCTTTCGTTGAATGTTGATAGAATTTTGAATTATTTGATATTTTAGTCTGAAAACTTGTTTGCATATAGACAAATACATCTGTTTTATTGTGTAGAAGTTTTACTAAAGATTAAATGGCTGAAATTTAGGGTATGTGCGGTCATACGGGTAAATTTCCCGATCGTACAGAGCAGGATAAATTAGGTACATGATCGATTAATTGTTACGCTATTTCTGTCATCATATAATAAAAATAATTATAAAACTCGTTAAAAACATTTGTAAAAACGGTTTTGGTCGACACTGGGTTCAACTGGGGTTGGGGTGTTAAAATAAAAATAAAAATAGAAAACAAAGTTTGGAGTACTACATTCGGGGGAATTGAGTGACTAAGCGGGGGATATAAGTCTGAAATTGACAATTACATCTTTTCGTGAGCACTTTACTCTTTTTTTTTTTTTTTTTTTTTTTAAAGATTGCTTGTCACACGACTTAGAACAAAAACTAAAAAAAGTTGAACAAACGGAGGGACGGCATGTTCCTCATATACATTATAATAATTACCAAAATCGTTACAACCTTTGTAAAAACGGTTTTGTTACAATTAATGAATTACATAACTATATATCTATATACGTAACAATGGCATGAAAAGAAAAGACAGATAGGTCAATTTTCTTCTCACAAACACAAAAAAAAGGTTGAATTAAATTCTCTTGAACAACAAAAAAAGGTTGAATTCAATTGACTGCATTGAAAACTTCGACTTGAAAACTAACTTCGACTTAAAAACTAACTTTGACTTGAACTCTCTCAAGTATTTCTATAAAAATCTCTGGGGCGGTTGGCCGTCTTGGCGCAACCTTCTGACTTGACCTCTTATCAAGTATTCTGAAACTGTCTGACTTGAACGCTTGTCAAGTATTCTGAACTGTAACTTGAACTCTTATCAAGTATTCTTGAAACTATCTGACTTGAACTCTTATCAAGTAGTATTTTGAAACTGAAAATGAAACTGACTTGAACTCTTATCAAGTAGTATCTTGAAACTGAAAATGAAACTGACTTGAACTCTTATCAAGTAGTATCTTGAAACTGAAAATGAAACTGACTTGATCTCTTATAAAGTAGTATCTTGAAACTGAAAATGAAACTTAACTGTCTAACTTGAACGCTTGTCAAGTGAAGATTAACTGAAAAATGGAAAATGACTGCACTTGATCTTTATCAAGTGGAGACGATTAACCTCTGGGGTTTGGTTGACCCTCTTGGTGCAACCTTCTGACTTGAAAACTGACTTCAAAAAATGACTTCAAAAAAATGACTTCAAAATTGCTTCAAGTATCTCTCTAAATCTATAAACTCTCTCTAAAAACTCTCTAAACTCTCTGTAAACTCTCTCTCTCTTAATTTGCAAGTCAATTCAATTCAGTAATTGAAAAAAATTTGCAAACAAAAAAATAAAAAAATGTAACAATATTTCATTCTAATGTACGGGAAGGTACATAAAATAAAATTATTCTATACTGAATATAACAGTGAAAATAACTCTCTTTGAAATTAACTCTCTTTGAAATTAACTCTGTTACAATTAACTCTGTTACAATTAACTCTGTTACAATTAACTCTGTTACAATTAACTTTTGTGACTTTTAACTTTTGTGACTTTTAACTTTTGTGACTTTTAACTTCTGTGAAAATTAGTTTCACTAAAAAAAATGTATCACTGGTGTATGGAATGTTCACTGTGTTTCTTGTAAATTCTGACTTGATACTCATTATTAACTGTTAATAATAGTGACTTTTCAAGTGTTTATAAATTTCTTAAAAAAACAACTCTTACTTAACAAGATTCCTACGGCGAAATCCTTAGAGACGTGTCCTGAAGACGTCTTGCTGGCTACTTGTTCCTGGATGAAAACTAGACGTGGAGAACTTGGAGTCGTGACACACCGGTCAAGGGTGGATGTTACGAACTAGAAGTCGTGACACGCCGGTCAACTGGTTTTATCCTGATGCAGGGTAATTTCTATCTTGGCCAAAGAGTTGCCTCTTCTTAAAATAATCTTCTTAAAATCTTCTTTTTATCCTGATGCACGGTAATTTCTATCTTGGCCAAAGAGTGGCCTCTTCTTCAAATAATCTTCTTAAAATCTTCTTTTTATCCTGATGCAGGGTAATTTGTATTCTTGGCCAAAGAGTGGCCTCTTCTTAAAATAATCTTCTTATTAAACATCTTCTTGTTAAACATCTTCTTGTTAAACATCTTCTTGTTAAACATCTTCTGGTTAAAATCTTCTGGTTAAAATCTTCTGGTTAAAATCTTCTGGTTAAAATCTTCTTCTTAAGATCCTGGTAAAGGGTCTCCACAATGTTAGAATCCTCTTCTTAAAATAATAATTCTTCTTAGAATAATTCTTTTTCTTAAAATAATTCTTCTTCTTGAATTATTTCTTCGAAAATTCATTCTTCTTAGAATGATTCTGGTTAAAATCATTCGTCGTAAAACTATTCTTCTGAAAATCATCTTGATAGTAGGGTCGCCAATTTTTGTTTATCCTGGCAGGGTCGCCAGACTGTTAACCCCCCCCTTTATGGCCCTGAGTCGGTTCGGATTCGACGGGGGGGTTCTGGTTCGGAGGCAAGCAACGGATGTTTCTTCTTTATACTTTTCTATAATTCTTTCTAATTCTTTTCTCTCGCTTGGTTAAATTCTTCTCTTTTTATAACTTGTCGACTTGACTGACTGAGTTCCTGAAGAGAGTACGGCTCGAAGGAAAAAGATAAAAACTTCTTTTACTGTGGTTTACTTCTTAAAAATATACAGGTACTCTGAATTTACAGGGGTAGAGGTTCGACCTCTTTCGACTATGGCTCAGGCCGGAATCTAAAAATATATTAAGGAGGCAAGGGGCCTCTGCCCCCTCCTAATGAGGTGCTAATCTGAAGTACAATGATGAAGTGCAACGATGAAGTGCTAATCAGAAGTCTAATGCAGAAGTGAAGTAATTTTATAAGTACAGTATAATATAATCTAAATGTTTGGGGGAGACAATCGAAGGTTAAGTTTCCCCCCTTTTTAAATACATGATCAGATGTTTTTTTGAAAGATTTCAACTAAAAAGAATAAAAAAAAATAAAAATAAAAAAGAACAACTATCGCTGATTCTACATTCCTGAAAGCGATATAATTTCGTATTAGCACATAAGCACAATTTTGAGTACATGACTGAGTACGTATTAATTTTGGTTCATTACAATTACGATTACAAATACCAATTAATTCATATTCACTCATTGTTTAATTACACTTCTATTAAAGTACATTCTTACATTATAAATTAAATCATTACATTTAATTAGTTTCACTGAAGTACATTACAAGTTATTGTTCATTACAGTTTCATTAAAGTACATTACAAGTTATTGTTAATTTACAGTTAATTACAATTTAACAATTACTATAACTTTTCGTTTTTACAGTGTTTCATATTAATAGACAATTAAGATGTTAGAAATATAATACAAAGTACATGGGCACATAACACATAATATAACGTAACACATGATAATGTTATAAATTCGAATCAGAGCGAAAGGAGACTTTTTAACTTTGAGCGTTCGAATTCTGCTGCGATGAGCGGAATGTGATCTTACTAAGCATTGTTTTGAGTTCACCTCGGGAGGTCATATAATTAAAAATAAAAATGAAAAAAATAATACGAGAACGTTTTTTCGCGTTCTCGAACGAACCTAAAGTTTCGCGCCGACACGAGTAAAAATGAATATTTAATAAAATTTATATTGGATAATGGTCAAGATAAGATATGAATGTAAGAATGAGTGTGGTTGAATAATAATTATATTTATACTACATAACATATAAATAATGACTTCTATAGAGTGTTTAGTCCTTAGGGAAATAAATGACGGGAAAATGTGACGTCATAGTTATTGAATTTTTACGTATAGTACAAATCATTGTTAGGAAGATTTACAAGAACGAATTAGAGACACAGAGTGGGAAACGTAAAGAGAATAGTTATTTTGTGACGTCATAGTGTATAAGTCATTATTAGAAAGATGAATTAGAAAAATACAGGAATGAATAAAGACGTACAAATCGAAATTGTATCCAAAACTCGCTTATGTGATTTTTGGTTTCTTATGTAAAAATGGACAATGAATTCATATAATGATGGTGTAGGAATTGTTCATTGTTCACTTTTTACATTTATATATATATATATATATATATATATATATATATATATATATATATACACACATGCATATATATATATATATATATATATATATATATATATATATATATATATATATATATATATGCATGTGTGTGTATATATATATATATGTAAAAAGTGAACAATGAACAATTCCTACACCATCATTATATGAATTCATTGTCCATTTTTACATAAGAAACCAAAAATCACATAAGCGAGTTTTGGATAGAATTTCGATTTGTACGTCTTTATTCATTCCTGTATTTTTCTAATTCATCTTTCTAATAATGACTTATACACTATGACGTCACAAAATAACTTTATTCTCTTTACGTTTCCCACTCTGTGTCTCTAATTCGTTCTTGTAAATCTTCCTAACAATGATTTGTACTATACGTAAAAATTCAATAACTATGACGTCACATTTTCCCGTCATTTATTTCCCTAAGGACTAAACACTCTATAGAAGTCATTATTTATATGTTATGTAGTATAAATATAATTATTATTCAACCACACTCATTCTTACATTCATATCTTATCTTGACCATTATCCAATATAAATTTTATTAAATATTCATTTTTACTCGTGTCGGCACGTAGTTGGAAATGATGATCTCAACATCTTGTAAAAAAAATGAGTATATGCGACCCCGCTTACCCCTTCCATAGCATCCCCCCATTTTACTCTCTCCACAAATATAAACCCCAAATGTGACAATCATGCATTATATTAAGTCTTATTAAGTAGATTAGATTAATTTGGATAGATTATTTAGATAGAGTTTTAGATAGATTGAATAGATTACATACATTAATTTAGATAGATTAGATGAATTATATAAATTATTGTCACGTTTTTTTGTTTAGTTTCAGATTGTTATTTTCAGATTGTTTATGATTGAATGAGTTATGATTTAATTCCGATTGAGTTATATTAAATTCAGATTGAATGATTCAATTGCTAGAATTTAACAATTAGTTTCTTGTTATTAATGCTACTAGGCATGGCGACAAGAAGCAAAACGCACAATTCAACATTTGGTCTCCCTGCAGAATTTCCACCTTCAATGACTCCTTCAAAGGCTGATGTATTTAGGCATTATTTATTGGTAAGAAAACGAGAAGAACTGATTTCGAAAGGTTCTAGAACAGCAAAAGAATGTTACAGAATTGTCACTAAAGATGTGGAAGCCATTTGGGAGAAGTTTTCCTGTCCACATATAGGATTTCAAGGAATAGCTATAACAGTTGAACGATTGATAGAATCTGCAGCAAAGCTAAATAAAGTACCATTAAAACAAAGAAACAACAGTTTTCAGCAGAAGGTGGAGACATTCGATGAAATGTTTGATATTTGCACTTGTACTTGTTACGATAAAAAAAATCAGTCGAACGGATTGCAGATGTGATATTAGAGTTCCAATGATTGAGTGGGAGTCTTTTGTGGGGCAGAAACAAAGAAAAAACCAACTAGGAGCAATCGACAGAGTAACGACTTCCGCAAGAAAAAGGACTCACGATAGAGTTAAAGGATTAGAAAGAAGAGCCAAGATAAGCCTAGATATGAATGTCGCCTCAACCAGCAAACTGGACCCTTTACATATTATGGAAGATGAGAGCATGGAAATTGGTGATGACAGCGACGATATTGACTTTGTTCCGGATTTTGAGCTGAGAGAAAACCATCAGAAGAGAATTATTTATGATAACTTAACAATAACAGCAGATAGATACCGTGTAAGTTACAGAGCTACTGCAGCTATAGTAAATGCAGCTTTGAAGGATATGGGAATATTAGACGAAACCAATATGTTGGATAGGAAAAAAATGGAAAGAGAAACAATACGTGTGGGTAAAAAGAACCTAATCAAAGTGAATTCAGAGAACACAGATTGAAGGCATCGGATTTGATTGTAGAAAAGATCAAACTAAGACAAAGAAGGGAATGGAGTACGAAGGACATTATGTAATAGTCAAAGAACCTGGTGATGTTTACATGGATCATATAGCTCTAGTTAACGGAACTGTTTGTTGTGTTGCAGATGAAATAATAACTTTTATAGTTGATTCTAATAGCAAAGAATCCCTCAAAGCTTTGCTATGCGATGGCACCCCATGAACATAGGCAGGATTGGCGGAGTGCTAAAATTGATTGAATTATATCTGGACAGGCCGGTACAATGGCTGATTTGCCTTTTGCATGCAAACGAACTGCCCTTCAGGCACGTATTTGAAGCAATTGATGGAAAAACTTCTGGACCAAACACCTTCAAAGGTTTTCTTCGAAATAAACTCCGAGAGGATTTGACCAAACTGGATATACTTGATTATACCCCTGTAGAAGGCAACATTAAAGAAGTTTCGGCCGATATTGTTAAAAGTTTCAGCAGTGACCAAAAATATATGTATGAAATGTGCATTAGCATACAATCTGGACGCATCTCACAAGGGTTAGCCACCAGATCCCCAGGTGCCCTCCATCATGCAAGATGGCCAACACGAGCAAACAGGATCTTGCGCTTATATGTCTCTACACGGAATCCAGACAAAAACATCCAAGACCTAGTAAAAATTATAATGCTGGTTTACGCTCCAGGCTGGTTTTGGATAAAGTCTCATCCAAAGGCAAATGAGGGAGCATCTAATTTTTGGTATATCATGCACTTGCTTAAAGGCTTAGATAAAAAGCATAGGATGATTATGGAGCGTGTCCTCAGAAATAACGCCTATTTTGCCCACCCAGAGAATATCTTACTCTCAATGATAACAGACACAAGAAGAGAGGTCGGAGAGCTGGCTCTTCAGCACATCATTCGAGCAAGAACTAGGAGCACCACTGCGAGAAATTTTGAGCTGCCAAAAACACTGAACTTTGAAGCAGACGATTATCGTAACATGATCGACTGGGACAACGAAACCATCACCCCTCCACCTATTTTACAGAATTTGACAAATGATGATCTTAAAGTTCGAAATGAACCACTTCAGCTTATTCCTTTTCCCTGTCACAGCCAGGGAGTAGAACATGCTGTAAATGTGGTAACAGAAGCATCACAAGATAGAATTGGTTACGAAAACAGACATAAATTTATTTTGAATGTAGTGGAGTCGAGAAAAAAGCTACCTGTGTTCAGTAATTTACGATTTTAAATTTCTTAACCCTTTACCGCCTGAATTTTTTGTAGGGTTAAGTTATGAATGCATGTATTTGACATGTTACAAATTTGTCCATTTAGGCAGTAAAGGGTTAAGGTGAATATTTTGGTTTTAATATGATTCAATTAAATTTCTTAAGGTGAATATTTTGATTTTAGTATGCTTCAATTGATTCTTTAAGTAATATACGGAGAAAGACTTCTTATTATATTTATATATATATATATATATATATATATATATATATATATATATATATATATATATATATATATATACAGGGTGTCCCATAAGTTCAGCATCATAGGAAAAATAATAAAAAATCAAAACAAAAGCTTTTATTTACAGAACGTGCTCAATATGTCCACCATTGTTTTCAATACACAAATTCAGACGTGATACCAAGTCAGCAAGCACACGGTGAATGATGTCAGGAGTAATGGTGTTACATGCCCCAATAATGCGCTCCCGCAAATGTTCAACACTCCTAATTTTCTCTGCGTATACCAGCGCTTTCAAGTGGCCCCAGGGATAAAAATCTAGTGGCATGAGATACGGGCATCTAGCTGGCCATTCCACAGGTCCTCGACGTCCTATCCAATGACCAGGGAATTGTTGGTACAGGTATTCCCTTACTTGGGTGCTGTAATGTGCAGGAGCGCCGTCTTGCTGGAACCATGTTGGGAAATTTCCTTCTTCGTTCAAGACACTGGGAAATGCTTCGTCCTTGAGCATACGTAGGTAGGTGCCTCCAGTGACATGTTCATCGAAAAAGAGGGGGCTTATGATGCGATCCTTCCAAATGCCACACCATACCATCACCCGAGATGGTATATATAACTTACTTTACCTTTACTTATATCATTATTTACTTTAATCTCTGTCATTTATCAGATTTTTTTATTCAAAGAATTAGTTTCAATTTCATTTCAATTTAAAAAAAGGGGGGTGCATATGCAACGGGTAGGGGCGGGCGCATAGCGGTGTAATTACAGTATGTTGTTTAGGGGCCCAAAGGAAACTCCAAGCAGTGTGTAGAATAAGAATACAAAATTTCGACCCCACCTTAAATTATATATATAGATATATATATATGTGTGTGTGTGTGTGTGTGTGTGTGTGTGTGTATATGCATATATATATATATATAATATATATATATATATATATATACATATATATATACAGCACATATATATATATATATATATATATGTGTGTGTGTGTGTATGTATACACATATATGTGGGGTGAATTTCACATTTAAACACGTGAAATGAATGAATGCTGCAAACCCACAAGGAAAAAGAAAAACGATTCCAAGGCCTTTCATGTATTCAGAGCTACACCTCGTCAGGAAATGAAGAGAGAAGGCAAGATGCCCATAAATACAGGGCGTCCCAAAAAAATGTATACACACTTTAACAGCTGATAGCTCAATTGATGTTTCTTTCTTTCCAAGTTAACCCCATTAGAATTAATAATGGCAGTCAGACTAAGCTTTGAACAAAGGAAATTCATTCTAAAATGCTACTGGAAGTGTGAAAACGCAGTTGAAGTGCAAAGACAGTTTAGGAGGGAGTTTCAAACAGATCCACCAACGCGACTTACCATCACTCGAATTAGAGATAAGTTTGAAGCCGATGGAACTGTTCAGAATGTCCACAAGAAGCGTTCCGGAAGACCACGGACATCGACAAGCCCCACAAAGCAAGAAAGAGTACTGGAAACGTATCACCAAAGTCCAAGAAAATCTGTGCGGCAAGCGAGTCGTGAGGTAGGAATTTCAGAATCGTCTGTCCAACGCATTTTGAAGCGCTGTCAATGGAAAAGTTACATTCCAAGATTAGTCCATGCTATTAATGAAGATGATCCGGACCGAAGAGTGGAGTATTGCGAGTGGTACTTGGCACGATGTGGATGTGGATTGGACGAAGGGGTTTCGTAGAATACCCTCCGCGTTCACCAGACCTCACACCACTAGACTTTTTTTATGGGGATACTTAAAAGACAAAGTCTACGCTATAAAACCTGCAACAGTCGCTGAATTGAGAGCAGCCATTGAACGAGAATGCACACAAATACCAAACGAAATGTTTCGTGATGTTTGCGATTCCATTGCTTCGCGTTATCAGCAGTGCCTGGACCAGAACGGACGTCAGTTTGAAAACAGGCGTTGACAAAACAATTAAATAATGTCTGTAGATTCTATTACATTTTGAAAATGAAATGTATTTTAATAAACACTGCCTTTATAATTATTTAAAGTGTGTATACATTTTTTTGGGACGCCCTGTATATACAACGTAGCGGAAACCAAAACAATTAGCACATACTTAACAAAAGTTAATGAGAGGCAAAACGAATTTTAACAAGATATTGTCAATTTTATACATTCCCGCACTGTTATTGAAATTGTTATTAAAATGGATAAATGCACATTCTAGAATATTTCTTTCTATTATATCTCTTTTTTCAACAAACGCTTTAGAACTATCCCACTTGATGCTATGATTACATCTATACATATGTTTAAACAAAGCATTGGAATTATTAGCTGTTCTACTCGCATATTTATGCTGTTTTACCCTAATATCTAACGTTTTACCCGTTTGGCCTATATATACTGAGTTGCATTGTGTACATCCGATCGAATACACACAACCAACAACATTATCCAGGCTATTCTTTATTAGGCGTGATTTAACAGTATTATTATACTTAAAGACTACAGTGATGCCAATTGCTTTAAGTAAAGTCGGAAGATATTGAAAATTAACATGGTGAGGTAGGCTAAGTTTATTTTTACGCTCAAATTCCTTCACAATTACATTATTATAATACCTCTTCTTGGCTTTCCTAAGACAGTTATCTAAAAATGAAATAGGATAACATAATTTAGTACCAATATTTATGATATTGCATAACTCGGAACCTAAAAATTCAGGACTGACAACTCTCACTGCTCTAAGAAACATAGTAGAGAAAATAGAGGATTTAATCGAGGGATGATGGTCAGAATAAAATGCACATAAGAGTTATTTTTAGTAAGCTTGCGATATACTTCAAGTTTGAACTGATTAGAGCATCTCCAAATTTTTAGATCCAGGAAAGATAGGCTTCCACCATTTTCTTTTTCAACTGTGAACTTAATAGATGGGACTAAATTGTTGAACCTGTCAAGAAATAAGTCAACATCCACATTATTAGGCCAAAGGCATAAAATATCATCTATATACGTGTACCACACCAGGTTAAAATTAACAATCGTAGGGAAAATTCTACTTTAAAAAAATTTCATATGTAAATTAGCTAGTACAGGTGAAAGGGGATTTCCCATCGCCAATCCAAACGACATAGCATGAAACTTATTTTTAAACTGAAATTTGCAATCTTTGTCACAAAGCTTAATTAACTCAATAAGAGTTTTGTGTTAAACAGGGAAAGAACATTCAGAGATCTTATCTTTTAAAAAATCAAGTGGGTCATCAACAGGGACTTTTGTGAATAACGAGCATACATCAAAGCTTACCAATTTGAAATTAGGGTCATTAGAAAACTTCAGTTTGTCAATAAGATCCATGCTATTTCAGTGTTGGGCACTAAAGCGTTAATCCGATAACAGTTAATTAACGAAGTTAACTTTTTTTAACGGACTATTAACGGAAGTTAATTTCCATTTATCGTTATCGGACCAGTTAACTTCCGATAACTCGATATTTAGTCTGTTAAAGTCCGTTAACACGTTAACTGCGAGGAGTCATTCATGGAAGATCACCGCTCCGCGAATGAATTCAAACCGCCATAACTTCAGTCTGCCAATTCCGTCCTCTGCCGCAGTGGAACGGCTCTTCTCTCTCGGCAAGGACATCCTGAGGCCCAAGAGGTCAAGACTGGTAGTTGGGCCTAACTTTGAGAAGTTGGTCTTTCTGAAGGGCAACCAGCACATTGTGTCATAGTCTTTAATAAATGTGCCTAAAATTTAATTTTACCTTTCAGTTCCCGCCATAATAATTCTCTGGTAAATTAAAATTTAGTTAATGGTTAGTGGTTACAAGGGTTTCAAAACATGTAATCAGTACATTTTTTATTAAAAATAAAAAAAAAGTTATTAAGCAAAAAAGTTGCAAAACTTGATAAAAATACAGTTAAATACCTATTTATTGTTGGATTTTGCATAAATAAACATTTTCTATGGGTTTTAAAGCTTTTTTCCTTGATTTTCTTAAATGTTAGTAAAGAAATAGTTATCGTTAACGGATTATCGTTAACTTCCGTTAACTTTGTAGTAAAATTATCGGATTATCGTTATCGGAGTTAAAAATTGGGGTTAACGGATTATCATTATCGAAGTTAACTTTTTGGTTAACGGTACCCACCACTGTGCTATTTACAATATGTGCCCTAAAAACACTTAAAAATAATGATTCATTACATATTACTAAAGCGGACAAATCTAATTCGATCGTCATCATGGACAAAAACAGTTATGCTGAAAAGATGAATACGTTATTGAGAGTTCGTGACAAGTACAAACCTCTAAATAAAGACCCACTGGAGGATATTAATAAAATATTTAACAGAAAATTAAGAGAAATATTAAAAAAATAACTATAATGGGATTTCGCAGCAGTTTCTTAGTATCAGTCCGTCACTACCATATCTGTATGGCTTAGTAAAAACACACAAAGTTAATAATCCCATTTGGCCTATTGTTAGCTCAGTAGACTCCGTAACCTATAAGCTATCTAAATGGTTAGTTAGTTTATTAACGCCGTTAGTTGGCTCTATTTCTAAGTCACATATTGTAAATAGCATGGATCTTATTGACCAACTGAAGTTTCCTAATGACCATAATTTCAAACTGGTAAGTTTTGATGTATGCTCGTTAGTCACAAAAGTCCCTGTTGATGACCTACTTGATTTTTTGAAAGATAAAATCTGAATATTCTTTCCCTGTTCAACATAACACTCTTATTGAGTTAATTAAGCTTTGTGTCAAAGACTGTAAATTTCAGTTTGAAAATAAGTTTTATGCTATGTCGTTTGGATTGGCGATGGGAAATCCCCTTTCACCTGTACTAGCTAATTTATATATGGAATTTTTTGAAAGTAGAATTTTTCCTACGATTGTTAATTTTAACCTGGTGTGGTACAGGTATATGGATGATATTTTATACCTTTGACCTAATAATGTGGATGTTGACTTATTTGTTATTTCTTGGTAGGTTCAACAATTTAGTCCCATCTATTAAGTTCACAGTTGAAAAAGAAAATGATGGAAGCCTATCTTTTCTGGATCCAAAAATTTGGAGATACTCTAATCAGTTCAAATTTGAAGTCTGTCGCAAGCCTACTCAGTGGCGGCTCGTGCCTAAGAGCTGCAGAGCTGCACTCCCCCCAGACACTCACTGCCAGGCGTGTAATTCCTTCAGACACACACCAGAATAATACACTACTAACAAATATATCGTAATAAAAAGTGAATTTTCATTAAAATCAGACCAAAATTTAAGTTACTTTCATAGTTGCTGTACGATTCATGTCTGTTATTAATTGGCGCCACATCTGGAAACAATGAGCTGCAGTCGGTGCAGCTCAGTCTCGTGTTTACATTGCGTGCGGACCGTGTGGTTAAGTCGTGCTTTCTTTAATTACCCTTTGACGATGGAAAATCGAGTGAAGTATTTGCAAAGCACCAACTTTTCCCAGCTGACATTAAATGAAAAGACTGAAATCGAAGCAAGAGGAAGACCTACACCAGTTTTATCCATTCAACATAATAGTACAAGCAGGAACAAAGAATATACACGCCAGTTTAACATCAGTGTTTATCAGAAATGTGAATGGCTCTGTGGTTGTGACGAGGCAAATGCTTTATTTTGCTTTCCATGCTTATTGTTTGGTGGGGACTCGTCATGGACGAAAAGTGGTGTGACTGACTTGAGGCATTTGCCACAGAAAATAATGAAACATGAGCAGTCAGCCAAACACATGAATAACATGATTGATTTATCGTTGCTGGGTAAAAGTGAATATTGCAGCTCAAATTGACACAGCATACAAGCTCTCAGTTACAAAACACAATGAACAGGTGAGAAAAAAAAGAGATGTGTTATCCAAAATCATAAACTGTGTAAAATTTTGTGGAAAATTTGAGCCCCCTCTTAGAGGACATGATAAGTTGATTTTGCCTGTGAACTGGATTCTAGCTTAGATGCTCATTTAAAGACCGCTAGTTTTTAAATGAACTTTTAAATCAATACAGAATGAACTTTTAGAATCTATGTTGGAAATCTGCAAAAATAAGATCAAGGAAGAAGTAAAGAATGCAGAATATTTGGCAGTTATGTGTGATGAGACAACGGATATTTACGATAAAGCACAGATGGTAATTGTTCTAAGGTATGAGTGACAAGGGAAGCCTGTTGAGAGATTCTTGGGATTTTTTAACCCTATCAACCAGACAGCAGAAGCCTCATCAAGTGTGTTAATTATAGAGCTCCAGACTTTAATTAGTGATTGTCCACACAAGCTCATTGCCCAAACTTACGATGGTGCAGCTGCTCTAAGTGAAGTCAATAAAGGTGTGCAAACCAGAATAAAAGAAGTGTATAGCAATGCCCACTTTATCCACTGTTATGCACACCAACTGAACTTGATTTTGGAAAAGGCAACATCACAGAATACTAATTTTCGAGTATTTTTCAATGCTTGTCTGGAATACTAGCATTTTTTTCTAAGTCTCCACAAAGAATGGCTGCAGTGGAGAATGTTGCTGGCCATCGAATTCCAAGGCCATCTGCAACACGTTGGAATTTCAAGAGCAGAACAGTAAATGCTGTGCATGAAATGAAAGATGCACTAATTGAATGTTGCAGCACACTGGAAGCATCTAACTCAAGAGACACTGGATCTGCAGCAACTGGTATCAAAAGAATTGTGAATGATCCTCAATTCGAATTTTGGTTGGAATTTTTCTCCAAAGTAATGCCTCATGTTGACATCATGTTCTCAGCTTCAGTCTAGAAATATTGATGCAGTTAAGGCTAACGCCTCTTTAAAAGTTTTTAATTCCGCAGTTCAGAAGTTAAGAGATAAATGTGATACCATAGTGTCGCCTCCTGAGCAGAAGAGAAGAAAATTTAATACAGATAGATCAGCTGCTGCAAAGGAGGTCTGTGACGTAATTTTGCTGCAGTGCAGAGAGAGATTCAGCTTTACTAATCATTTGGAAGCAAGCAAGTTACTTTTAGTGAATAATTTTCCAGTGTATGCCAAAAATTTCCCTAGTAATGAAATTGCACAAGCAGTTGCAGCCTATCCCTTCCTTGAAAAAGACAAATTGAGAACTGAACTTACAGTACTGTACAAAAGAGAAGATTTGTGTAAATCAGAAAGTCTCATAGACTTGTTGGAGATGATGAACGACAAACATCTACAGTCAACATTTTCGGACACTGTCGAGTTGCTGAAAATTTTAATAACAACTCCAATGACAACGGCAGAAGCAGAAAGGTGCTTTTCAACTTTGAAGAGAATTAAAACTTTTTTGCGCAGTACCATGGTGAATGACAGACTGTCTGCTTTAGCAATGATATCCATTGAAAATAAAATGATAACAGAAATGAAGGATTTTAATGAAAAAGTAATAAACCATTTTGCTACATGAAAGAGCCGACGCACCGATTTTATTTTCAAGTAATACTACCATCACCACCTCAGCCATCCCTACCGCCACCACTACCACCCCCACCATCCCTTCTACCACCACCACTACTACCATGCCTTGGAAATACCTGAGGTAGGTCAAATTTGTGTACCCTACTGTTGTTTGAAGCTTGCAGTCCCTCCAATTTATTTTATCACGAGCCGCCACTGAGCCTACTAATAATAGCTCTTATGTGCATTTTTATTCTGACCATCATCCCTCGATTAAATCCTCTATTTTCTCTGCTATGTTTCTTAGAGCATTGAGAGTTGTCAGTCCTGAATTTTTAGATTCCGAGTTATGCAATATCATGAATATTGGTACTAAATTATGTTATCCTATTTCATTTTTAGATAACTGTCTTAGGAAAGCCAAGAATAGGTATTATAATAATGTAATTCTAAATGAATTTGAGCGTAAAAATATCCTTAGCCTACCTTACCATGTTAATTTTCAATATCTTCCGACTTTACTTAAAGCAATTGGCATCAATGTAGTCTTTAAGTATAATAATACTGTTAAATCACGCCTAACAAAGAATAGCTCGGATAATGTTGTTGATTGTGTGTATTCGATCGGATGTACACAATGTAACTCAGTATATATAAGCCAAATTGGTAAAACGTTAGATATTAGGGTAAAACAGAATAAATATGCGAGTAGAACAGTTAATAATTAAAATGCTTTGTTCAAACATATGTATAGATGTAATCATAGCATCAAGTGGGATAGTTCTAAAGCGCTTGTTGAAAAAGAGATATAATAGAAAGAAATATTCTAGAATGTGCATTTATCCATTTTAAAAACAATTTCAGTGACAGTGCGGGAATGTATAAAATTGACAATATCTTGTTAAAATTCGTTTTGCCTCATTAACTTTTGTTAAGTATGTGCTAATTGTTTTGGTTTCCGCTACGTTGTATATATTTATGGGCATCTTGCCTTCTCTCTTCATTCCCTGACGAGGTGTAGCTCTGAATACACAAAAGGCCTTGGAATCGTTTTTTCTTTTTCCTTTTGGCTTTGCAGCATATATATATATATATATATATATATGATGAATAAAACCACGAAGGAAAGGAAACAGAGAATGGTGCTCAAGCGCTTTCGTCTAATGACATCCTCAGGAACACTGAAGTACATAAAGAGTTTCAGTCTATATATAGGTTACAGAAAATATATTATATAATATATATATATATATATATATATATACAATAAACGGAGAAATAAAAATAATAAAAATTAAAAATTAAAGGATTGTAGGAGGAGCATACAAATTTGTAAGGAAAAACTATCGATTTTTAGCACAAGATCAAATGAATTGTTTCCAACCAATGTTATAGATAAAAAAATTAAAAATACCGATTTTTAGAACAAGAATTGAGCATTAAATTGGTTGGAAACAATTCATTTGATCTTGTGCTAAAAATCGATAGTTTTTTTTTTTTTTTATGTATAACATTGGTTGGAAACAATTCATTTGATTTTGTGCTAAAAATCGGGTTTTTTTTTTTTATCTATAACATTGGTTGGAAACAATTCATTTGATCTTGTGCTAAAAATCGATAGTTTTCCCTTACAAATTTGTATGCTCCTCCCACAATCCTTTAATTTTTAATTTTTATTATTTTTTTTCTCCGTTTATTGTATATATATATATATATATATATATATATATATATATATTCTGTAACCTATATATAGTCTGTAACTCTTTATGTACTTCAGTGTTCCTGATGATGTCATTAGACGAAAGCGCTTGAGCACCATTCTGTGTTTCCTTTCCTTCGTGGTTTTATTCATCATAAATATTTTTCACGTGTTACTTTCGTGAAATAATTTTCATATATATATATATATATATATGTATGTATTAATGGACTTCGAGTTCACGGAAGGAGATGTAATTACGGCCTTATCACAGATGCGAGACAATTCAGTGCCAGGGCCAGACACAAGGAGTGTCACATTTCTGAAGAAATGCAAAGCGAGTATTGCAAAACCGCTATACTTACTATGGAGGAAATCACTCGACACAGGACAAATTCCACTCCCCTTAAAGAACGTGAACATTGCCCCCTATTTAAAAGTGGTAATAGAGCAATGCCCAAAAATTATCGGCCAGTGGCTCTCACCTCACACCTTATAAAGTGTTTTGAACACATAATTAGAGGCAAAACTACCTACTACCTACAAGAAAAAGACTTATACAACCCAAATCAACATGGCTTCAGGGCGGGAAGATCATGCCTGTCACAGCTACTAGACCACCAGGAGAAAGTATTAGAAATATTGTGTCGAGGACAAAATATTGATGTAATATATACGGACTTTGCTGAAGCCTTCGATAAATGTGACCATGGAATCATAGCACACAAACTTAAGAATATAGGAATTACTGGAAAGCTAGGAAGGATGATATTTAATTTTTTGACGCAAAGAACGCAAAGAGTGGTGGTAAACGGAGTTAAATCGGAAGTCTCGGAAGTCGTGAGCTCTGTCCCACAAGGGACAGCATTAGCTCCCTTGCTGCTCATAATAATGATTGCAGATGTTGATGCAGATATTAAGGACAGTATTGTGTCATGCTTCGGCTTCGGAGATGACACAAAGATATGTAAGGAAATATTGAACGAAGATGACAAGAAAATTACAAAACGACATTGAAACATTATTCCAGTGGGCAGAAGACAACAATATGAAGTTGAAATAAGAAAAATTCCAACTTCTAAGATATGGTAATAACAAAGAGCTACGAAAAAGAAGGTACGAAACTCTGCAAGCCAAATGGATAACACCAAATCCACAAGTCAGGGATCTTGGAGTAATAATCTCGTCAAATGCAGAATTCAGAGAGCACTATAAAATCAAAATCACAACGGCTAGATAAATAATTGGAATCATCTGGATGAGCTTCCGCAGCAGGAAAGTAAACATCATGCTCAAATTATGGAAGAGTCTAGTCCTACCAATAATTGAGTATTGTTCAGTACTCACAAGCCCACACAGAAAAAGAGACATTGCGAACATTTAAGCGATACAAAGAACTTTAACGTCTAAGATAGAGGAAACGGAAGGTGAGGACTACTGGTCTCGACTACAGTCCCTGGAACTCTACTCTCTTGAAAGAAGGCGCGAGCGGTACACAATAATATACATATGGAAAATACTTGATGGCTCTGTCCCTAACCTCACAAATGAAATAGAAACAAACTGGAATGAGAAAAGTGGCAGATTTTGTACCGTCCCAGCTGTGGTGGGACAAGGGGCCATGAAAACGAGGATGGAAAATACCCTCAGAATACGGGGCCCAAAGCTTTTCAATGTCCTTCCAAAAGAGGTGAGGAATCTCCAGCACACCGACCTGAATAACTTCAAGAACCAGCCTGACAGATTCTTGTGCAAAGTCCCTGAGCAGCCATGCGTGGCTAGCTACGAGGGCAAGAGGAGCTCAGACAGCAACTCCTTCCTTCACCAAATCCCGCAAATGAGGCGGGATGATGCAGAGGGGTCGAACGCAGATCGATCCTGAACCGTCGTTTAAACTTAACAAAAGTAACAAAAGTAAAAGTAAGTGCATATATGTACATATATAACATATATATATATATATATATATATATATATATATATATACAGGGTGTCCCATAAGTCTGGCATCATAGGAAAAATAATAAAAAAAGGCAAAACAAAAGCTTTTATTTACAGAACGTGCTCAATGTCTACCATTGTTTTCAATACAGAAATTCAGACGTGATACCCAGTCAGCAAGCACACGGTGAATGATGTCAGGAGTAATGGTGTTACATGCCCCAATAATGCGCTGCCGCAAATGTTCAACACTCTTAATTTTCTCTGCGTATACCAGCGCTTTCAAGTGGCCCCAGAGATAAAAATCTAGTGGCGTGAGATCCGGGCTTCTAGCTGGCCATTCAACAGGCCAGTAGCCAGGCCAGAACGTGCTCAATGTCTACCATTGTTTTCAATACAGAAATT